>CM064486.1:38287045-38488814 GCA_032716605.1 Paralithodes platypus | reverse complement strand
GTTAAGATTGAATTTGGCTCTGTCACTCCTTCGGCTTTTGGGGGAGACACTCGTTACAGGCAACCTGCCTTTTGTCTCATTCATACACGTATGAAGAGAGAGAGAGAGAGTGAGTTACAGTTAGAGTAAGATAGATAGATAGAAAGATATATATATAGCGAGAGAGAGAGAGTGTGTGAGTGAGTTAGTTAGAGTTCGATAGCTAGATAGAAAGATATATAGATAGATAGAGAGAGTGAGTGTGTGAGTTACAGTTAGAGTTAGATAGATAGAAAGATATATATAGATATATATATATAGAGAGAGAGAGAGTGAGTGTGTGAGTTACAGTTACAGTTAGATAGATAGAAAGATATATATATATAGAGAGAGAGAGTGAGTGTGTGAGTTACAGTTAGAGTTAGATAGATAAAAAGATATATAGATAGCGAAAGAGAGAGAGAGTGTGTGAGTGAGTTACAGTTATAGATAGATAGATAGAAAGATATATAGATAGCGAGAGAGAGAGTGTGTGAGTGAGTTATAGTTAGAGATAGATAGATAGAAACATATATAGATAGCTAGAGAGAGAGAGAGTCAGAGTGAGAGAGAGTTAGAGTTGGAGATAGATAGATAGAAAGATAAAAATATATATAGATAGCTAGAGAGAGAGAGAGAGAGAGATAAACAGCTATATTTTGACGACTTTGTGAAGTTTACGGAGGATCTGTGGTAGTAAAAGAGTTAGGTGAGATAGTTCGAAGCATGTTAATTGCTGGAGGCCCTTTTTAAACTGTATAAAATCGTCTAATAGTAGCCAGAATAAAGTTAGAAAGATGTAGCCTGTACAGAAAGGGTCAACAGGCTTCGAAACATCTCACTTCAACCCTTTTTACTACCACAGATCCTTCTTAAGCTGCACAAAATCCTCCAGCAATTAACAGGCTTTGAACTAGCTCACCTAACCCTTTTTACCACCACAGATCCTTCTTAAACTGCACAAAATCGTCTAAATATAGCTAGAATAAAATGAAAAAGACATCTCCAGCAATGAACAGGCTTCGAACTATCTCACTTAACCCTTTTTACCACCACAGATCCTTCTTAAACTGCACAAAATCGTCTAAATATAGCTAGAATAAAATTTAAAAGACATCTCCGGTACAGAAGGGGTTTCAAGTATTCACGGCACTACATTTTTCTTCTTAATGTACAGTCTTCTAATGTCGGCCAAATAAGTGATTTCTCGGCACCAAGTATATTTTGATCCATAATTATAATCGGTTTCAATTCAGCTAAAGGTAAATTGAATCCCTTGGCAGCTAATGTCTCGACACGTAATGGAATAATATGAAACTACTATGTCTCTACATCATATTAAGACCAAGGTTATTTAATTAACATCATACTTCATTACAAAATATTCAAAATAACCGAAAAATCTTGATGGGAACTTATCAATTTACCGTCAGTTGAAAAGAAACAGATTTCAGTATCAGCAATATCTAAACATGAGTTCTTCATTTCGAGTGAGATATACAAACATGTTCCTACACTTAACCACCCTATTCAACATCTGACAGACATTAATACAGCACAGAGCGAGCCAGACATAATGACAGCTGAGACACGACTTATTAGCGCCACCGTACAGTCGGCCAAATAAGTGATGTCTCGGCACCAAGTATATTTAGATCAATAATTGGTATCAGCAATATCTAAACATGATTTCTTCATTTCGAGTGAGATATACAAACATGTTCCTACACTTACCCACCCTATTCAACATCTGACAGACATTAATACAGTACACAGAGAGCCAAACGTAATGACAGCTGAGACATGACTTAAGGGGACAGTGGTTATTTTTTGGGTTTATATATTTATATATGAATATATTTGTTAGTTTCCTCCCTAGACCTACATCAAACTTTAAAAATATCCATTAGATCCCCATTCGAGATTAATTTGTAAATTTTTCGGTAGAAAAATTTCACAGCCGAAAACCGATTCCAACACAATTACAGGCTCGTTATCGCTCGCCAGGAAAAAATGGACTCCTAAAGGGCACGAAAGGTCTTAAAATTGACAAAGAAATAGGGCAAAAGGTCTGAAAATCGACAAACTAATGGGGCAAACATTTTAAATTTGGAAAGCTAAAGGAGCTAAACACGAGGGAGAAGGGGGACTAGAAACTCGACCCATCCCCCTTAACCCTCTGAGGATCGATGATGCAATTCTTTTCTGTTTTCTGGCTATTATTAGACAATTTTAGTCAGATTAGGAAGGGTGTGTGTAAGTCAGAGGGTTGATGGAGATAGTCTTTACCCTTTTCATTCCCACAGATCCTTCTTAAGCTGCACAAAATCGTCCAATGATAGCCAGAATAAACTGTCAAAATGCGTCACAATCTTCAAAGGGCAGTCATGCATTTTCTTTAAATTTGTATTTCCTCCACATTTACTGTTAATCCTTAACCTTTAGAGTACCAGCGACGCACGTTATGCGTCGCTTACGTATGTAACCCACAGTACCAGAGACGCAACGGTTGTGACTGCCTTAATTACTCTTGTCCTATGGCACCTAGAGGGTTCAGATTTGTATGGAAACTGCTTTAGGATCCCACGGAACAAAACCGATGGTTGGCAACCCTCCCAGTCCAGCCGTGTGCCAGTGGGCGCGCGCGGGAGTGATTTTCCAGTATATTGCCTACCCATCACCCCATAATAATTGTGACTTTCTCCCGCCCCCCAGCCCCCAGGACCCCCAAATGACCTATAGTCCGTTCATTCTAGGTTGGGCAGAAATCATAACCTCTAACCTCTGTAACTCAAAAACGACTAGAGTAATCGAGCTAATGTGTCTAGTTACTGTCTACCATTTGGGAAGACTCAGTCAAGGAATAGATGTGGAAATTTACAGCCAATTTGTTCTAGCATTTTCAGAGGATAGAGGTCATGATTTCTTGCCTACTTACAACGAATAGACTATAGTACGTGTAGCTGAGGATGTACTTCCAGAATCATCACAAGGTATCACAAGGTAAGGTACCGAAATCCTTAACCCGTTCAGTACCAGGGACGTCCCTTTCATCAAATTCCGGCAACTATTAGACGATTCTATTCAGCTTAGGAAGGACCTCTAGCAATAATAAGGCATCATGCTATCTCCACCAACCTTTTTAACTACCGCAGATCCTTCCTAAGCTGCATAATATTGTCTAAATATAGCTAGAATATAATATGACACCCGTCGCTGGTACTCAAAGGATTAACCAATAACTAAGCCACCATTAACCCTAGCAGTACCGGTGAAATCCTTTTAGCTTTATTCTGGCTACTATTAGACGATTTTATGAAGTTCAGAAGGATATATGGTGGCTAAAAGGATTAATTGAGATAGTCTGTAGCCTTGTAATGGGTAGTCTTCTTTCCTAAGCTGAATACAATCGTCTAATAGTCGCCAGAATATAATGAAAAGGACGGCACCAGTATATACAGAAGGGGTTAAGTCTTTCAGTACCGGTGCCGTCCTTTTAGCTTTATTCTGGCTACTATTAGACGATATCATTCAGTTTGAAAAGGGCCTACAACAATAAACAGGATTTTAACTATCTCACCTAACCCTTTTTACTACCACAGATCCTTCTTAAACTGCACAAACCCTCTAAATATAGCAATTATAAGATTATAAAGACGTCGCCAGTACAGAAAGGGGCTAAATAATCCATAAAATAAACAAAACCACATTATTAATCAGCTTCCTAATAAAATAAACGAAAACAATCAGAATTTTAGGTATAGGCTTCCAAAACACTTTTATTCATATTTTGATCCTCAACATTAATAACCCAGACGGAAGCATCATCCTTGAACCTTCTAAACTCCATCCTTCCACCTCTCTCTCGGTCTACCTCTCCCTCTCTGTCCTTCCACCTCACTCTCGTATTTTAATCCTCAACATTAATAACACAGACGGAATCATCCTCCCTGAACCTCTTAGCAACCCCTACCTCATCTGTGTCATCCAACTCTCTCTTTCTCTTTTCATCAACCATGAGCTGGATCCAACAGACTGAATCATAATTTTCCTCCAGCGACACACCAGCCTCGCACTCCGGTTCACTACAGGTGGAATCAACCTCATCGTTCAAAGGAGATTCGCTCGGAGGTGAGCTTTGCCCATCCAAGACCTCTAGACAACTATCCAAAATGTCAGACAGTTTGTCAAACACCACTGTAAGGTTGGGGCGGCAAATGACCTCTTCACACTTCATATCCCTTACAAGAGTTTTTAGGGAATCAGTCACTCCAAGAAGATCACTACCTATGTCGACACCCATTAGAACTTTCTCAATTATAACAGCAAGCGCCCAAGTATCGCTTTGAGTGGAACTTAGGCCATCCAGATACAGCTCCGGTGCGTAATGTTGGTATCTTTTGTATGAACCTACAGTTCCAGTAGGAAAATGTGAGTTTGGCCCGGAGAAACTAGCCATACCAAAATCTATTACAGACACCTGCAATTCTTCGGCACTAGTTTCAACAATCACATTGTCTAATTTCAAATCGTTATGAATAACATTCTTGAGTGGATGTCATTCACTTCAAGGACGATTCCCTTTAGAACATTAAGCCACATCCAAAACGGAGTCTCATCTTCATTTATCAAATCCCAGACTGTTTTCCCCTTGCACAGGGACATGACAATGATTGGTGTATCCGTCGCTACAGCCAATAGAACAGGTGCCCCACCAATGCCATCCATACGGCTGAGCATGCGGGCTTCGTGTTGGAATAGAGAGAGGTAACGGAGGTCCTTACCTTCCTTTAGGCAGGCTGGTCTACCATCAAACTCAACTTTAGTGACTGTGGCATAGGACCCACGGCCTAGCACCCCGCCACGGTTCGACACCTTCGCCCAGATATCGCAGCTGTTCATTGTGTTTATGATTGTGTTGGTCATTACACACTAATAATAGGGCCTACGTGTGTAACTTAAATGTGTCACAACAAAACCAATATCAAAGTGTAAGTATAACAGTTAATACAAGATTAGTACCCTTGGCCTGATTGTACGACTTACACGATAGACAATTTGAAAACGAATGTTGTCTCAACTTCTTTCTCGAGCGATCTGATACCTTCAACAGCCTAAAATATCTACTGTACATAGGCCTAGCTACGTTGATATTTTGGTCCACAATAAATATTACTTAACGTTGTTTATTGTATGAACATTTGTTCTGATTCTTAAAACAAAAACATTAGCTGGTTTAACTTGCATTTACTTGTAAAAAATTATATAATGTGAAATAAATAAATATATTTTCCTTTAGATACCCATTCAAAATTTCAAAATGCTCGTTTTCTCTAATAAGCGTATATAAGAAAATGGAGGGTTTACCGATAACTAAAATATAAAATACGATGAGCGTTTATGTATTGTTATACAATGATGTTATTAGCCCAATGGTCTATCTATGGAGGGGGGGGGGGGCTCGTATCCCTTTCCCCTTTCCTCTCACGTTTAGCCCCATTAGTTTAGGTATTTTAAGACATCCGTTCCATTAATTTGGCTATTTCTGTCAAATTTAAGACCTTTTGTGCCATATAGGTGTTGATATTTTCCTGGCGAGCAATAGCGAGCCTGTAATATAGGAAGAACCGGTCTACGGAAGGAACATTTTCTACCGAAAAATGTACACATTTCTCTAGGAGGGGTCTTGGAGGTATTTTCTTTAAGCTTGATGGAGGTTTAGGGAACAAACTAATACCCTCCCCTTAAAACTGTGTTGGTGGTGTAATGGTTTAAGTGATTATGTTCTGGGTGAGGTGTCCCGAGTTCGAATCCCGGGAGGACCATATGCTTTCATTAATCTATTCAAGTGCATTGGGGATTGTAATGGAGGATTTAATGTTAAGGGGAGGCAGACCGTTTTTCTGGACCCCCTTCTCCCTAATGTTTAGCCACACTAGTTTTGAGATTATAAGACGTTCGGTCCATTAGTTTGGCGATTCTAACACCTTTCGCCCCATTTCATTGTCAATTTTAAGACCTTTCGTGCCATTTAGGTGTCGATTATTTCCTGGCGAGCGAAAGCGAGCCTGCAATTTAAAGAGGAACCGGCCTTCGGCCAGGACATTTTTCTACCGAAAAATTTACAAATTTATCTTGAAGGGGGGGGGGTCTAGGTGGTGTTTTTCTAAGCTTGATGGAGGTCTAGGGAGGAAACTAAAAAAAATATATGAATAAATGAATTAATAGACCAAACAAACGGCCAGCCTCCCCTTAAGAACGGGGTGTTCCTTAACCCATTCAGTACCAGGGACGTCCTTTTCATCATATTCTGGCAACTATTAGACAATTTTATTCAGCTTAGGAAGGACCTCTACCAATAATAAGGCTTCCAACTATCTCAACCCACCCTTTTAACGACCACATATGTAGCAAGGCTACATAGCAGGCTCGCTATCGCTCGCCAGGAAATAATCGACACCTAAATGGCACAAAAGGTCTTAAAATTGACAACAAAATGGGGCGAAATGTGTTAAAATCGCCAAACTAATGGGCCGAACGTCTTATAATCTCAAAACTAGTGGGGCTAAACATTAGGGAGAAGGGGGTCCAGAAAAACGGTCTGCTTGATTTTGGCTCTGTCACTCTTTTGGCTTTGGGGGAGACACTCGTTACAGACAACCTGCCTTTTGTCGCCTTCATACACATAGGAGAAGAGAGAGAGAGAGAGTTACATAGATACAGATCAGGGCCGACGCTGGTACTCGATGGGTTTATGGGAAAATGGAGAACTTACTGTTGTCTTGATAATCGCATTGACCGGACATCACTATGTCGTCTGGTTATTGTGTTGTGAGATCGTGAAGATTTACACTACCGAGCCGTGACATAGTCAGCTGCTGATCAAAAGGTCGGGAGGTCAAACCTGCTCTGTCAAAATGTTATTAGTAGATGTCAAGCCCAAGCAACTTGACCTAGCAATTCGTGACAAACGCCTAATGTTCATGGCCACCCCTTCACTGGAATTATGGCGTCTAGCAAAAACAAAAAAAATGCATATCTAAATAGAGGTAAAACAGTGTGTGAAGGAAGGAAGGTTTTCGGAGCAATGGGAAGTACAGTATGTGGAAGGTGAGAAATCTCGGAATGAAAGTTAAAAGTGCAATGTATCAAGGAATTGTTGTGCCAACAGTGATGTATGGGGCTGAGACATGGGCTCTGAAGGAAAAGGAGAGAAGAAAGCTGGATGTGATGGAGATGAGCTGCTTGAGGAGTATGTGTGGAGTTACTCATAGAGACAGATTGAGGAATGAAGAGATACGTAGGAGAGTGGGGCAGCAGGAACATTTGTCGGCCAGAGTGGACAGAAGGATGCTGAGCTAGTATGGTCATGTTGAACGAATGGAAGATGAAAGGCTTACAAAGAGAATATGTGAGTCAGCACCAGGAACAGATGGAGTGTGTGAGGAAATGTTGAGGTATGGTGGTGAGATAGTGATTGAATGGGTATGGAAAATGTGCAAACTAGCATGGGAAGACTGGAAGACTGGCATAATAGTCCCCCTATATAAGGGCAAAGGGGAAAAAGGAGTGTGTGGTAACTGTTGATATAGGTTAAGTGCACACACAACATATATACAGAGTGTACACATGCCTTAATCATATTGCAACATACACACATGTACTTTCAGGGCAATACTATCATTATTTAATATCCCATGATAATATACCGTACTCTGTAGTATCGGCAGCGTTGCACCAAATATATCCGGCACCGCTGCACATGTTTTCATCAGTAACATCCGGTCGGCACTCAGCTTAACAAGTGCCTCCCAGCTCCCTGTATACCTTTGGCTAATAAGAACCTATAAACTTATCTCTGGACTTTTATTCTACATCCTTGTGCAAGATAGGATTATCAAGGTTGTTGTAGCTTCACATGACAACCATACATGGCGCAGTGTGTTAATACAGCCAGGAGATACGAGCCAAGACCGGATTCTCAGCCAGTCATCTTGCAAGACCTCACCTCTCCAGCCCTGGATATATTATTGTGCAGTGAAGTACTTAAGAGTGTAGTGCAGTGCCTTTATTATATGTCCCATGTCATTTGTGCCCATTCCCAACTTGCTGTGAGGGTTATAGCCGCCGAAACATTGCTGGACAAGAGCGAGGAATAGCATACCCTCTCCCTCTAACATCTCCAGCAACACTGAAGCTACCACCCCTCACACCCTCCAGCTGTGCCGGTACATGCGCGCATACGGACACACGCACATCGCTGCCAAGTCAACACGGTGGTGCCACGCCTACCGCACTCACTCACTCACTCTAGCACAGATAATTTCTCGCACTATTAAATAAACTGTTCCAGTTGTACTGAACATTTTCATCGTTCCTGCAAGACTACAGTGTGTCAGCTATCAACCAATTATGGAGGGAGATGAGCAGATTCATGGGGAGCCCAGAGACACCCCACACGACCATACTGGGGAGGGAGATAATGGTGGAGCTACTGGTGGAGATAGTGGTGGAGATACTGTTGGAGTTGCTGGTACGGGGTACCAGTCAGTTCACTCCACTCCAACATCTCCTCTCACCACCCCTCATTTTACTCCACCTCCCCAACCTTCCCCCACTTTACCTCCCCTACACTATAGGGGGATGCCACCCCTGTCACCACACCCTGCAAGTCTACAACCTACCACAAGTGCAGACCTCCTTCAGCTCATACAGTATATGGAGCAATGCAGACAACGGGACGACTATACCAGAAGACAGGAGGAGGACCGCAGACGACAGGAGGAGGACCGCAGAAGATGGGAAGAGGAAAACCGACGACAGGAGGAGGAAACAAGACGACGCACGGAGGAGGACTACAGGAGACAGATGGACGATGCCAAGTTCTCCGCCCTTGTCCAGGCTCTGTCCCACATTACCCCACCTTCCGCCGCACCTACACCTACCTCAACGGGGACAACACCCAATTCCACAACATCCTCCACCCCTACAGCTCCACCTCCACCGCAGAAGGCTATCACCCAGAACCCGCCGCCCCTTCGTGCTGATGCCACCTTCCAGGTTTTCAGAGAATGGAGGCGTCGGTGGGACGATTACTCTATTATGGTAGACTTATCTAAATTACCGAGGGAGAAACAACTGATCCAGATGCGGATGTGCTTAACCCTGGAGACACAGCGGCTTTTGGAGCACACCTTAAGCATACCCCCTGACACGGACAAGACCGTTGATGCAGTCCTCGATGCACTTCAGGAGCACATCAAGAATTCTCGCAATGAAGCTCTCCGTCGCAGGGACCTGTTCAGTTGCAAGCAAAAACAGGGCGAGTCATTCAACAACTTCTACGTCCGCCTCTGCCACATCGCCGAAGAAATTGACGTCTGCCCAGGGAACTCTTCAGCCTGCAAGGAGACCCAACTCAAGATGGTCATTCTGATGGGCATACATGACGAAGAACTTGTACAGAAGCTGCTTTCCCTCGACGCCACCCCTTCATTACAGGACATTGTCAACACTTGCCGTTCCTACGAGGCCACTCGAAGCGCTACGTCAGCCATACGTGCCCCACCGTCCCAGGTTAACGCCGTGTCAGCGTACAAGCAGAACAAGCAAGTTAAGCAACGCGACAAGTTCTCCACATCGCAACAGTCCTTGGCGTCGGCTGCCGCCTGCCAGCGTTGTGCTCTCCGGCACGACAAGAACAAGTGCCCGGCTGAAGACTACACCTGCACTAACTGCGGCAGTCGTGGTCATAAGCCTAGGACTCCTGCTTGCCCTGCAGCCACCGCCCAGTGTCGTCGCTGCAACCATATGGGCCACTACGACAAATGCTGCAGATCTTCCAAGACGCCCGCCACACAGAACAACGCCGCTTCCTCCCACAACAAGTCTACAGCAAAGAAGACCACAAGTTGCCGACGTGTGGGATCACCTGTTCAGGCACCCACACTGACATCCGTGAGTCTCACCTACAGCGGCACCACTAGAAAACTCCATATGCTTCCTGACACAGGTGCAGACATCACAGTGATCGGCCGACGACACCTCGACATACTTCGGATTCCTCTCAGCAGCCTACGACCTCCGCCTCCGACAACAACGCTCAACGCGGATGGCTCTGCAATGGCTCCTGCTTTGGGGACGTTTCATGCACAACTCACCATCAGCAAACGCTCCTGTTCGGCCACAATCCAAGTCCGCGAGGGTGTTCAGACGCCGCTTCTGTCCAAACGCCACTGTCAAGAATTGGCCATCATCTCAGCGAAATTCCCCAAGCCAATTCTACAGGTCAAACACATCAACAGGTGTAAGGAGCTACCCTTCACAGCCACCACATCACCTGCACAGGCTGACCCTGGCAAAGTCGGAGCAATCAAGGACTTCCCGACACCAGCCAACATCACCGACCTTCGCTCCTTCATGGGTTTGGTGAACCAGCTGGCAGAGTTCACCCCCGACATCGCCACTGCCGCTCAGCCCCTGCGCCCCCTGATGAGCCCGAAGAGGTCGTTTATGTGGACCGCTGACCATGATGAGGCTTTCCGCCGGGTCAAGGCTGCCCTGCTCAGTCCACCCGTCCTGGCCCCATTCGACCCTTCCCTACCAGTGATTCTACAAACTGATGCGTCCCGCGTCAACGGTATTGGATACGCCCTCCTACAGGATCATGGCAACAACCGTCTCCGCTTAGTTCAGTGGGGCTCGAGGTTCCTAAGCGACCCCGAGTCCCGCTATGCCACCATTGAGCTGGAGATGCTAGCCGTGGTCTGGGCCATGTCCAAGTGCAAGTTCTACCTCATCGGACTGCAACACTTCACCCTCATGACGGACCATCGCCCCCTCATCCCCATCTTCAACAACTACACCCTTGATGCGGTTGAAAATCCCCGCCTCCAACGTCTGAAGGAGAATGTCGCACCTTACCTCTTCACAGCCGTCTGGCGCGCTGGCAGGTTGCTCTGCATCCCTGATGCGTTGTCACGGGCCCCTGTCAGCCACCCGACGCCAGAGGATGAGTTAGCATGTGCCGACGCCACGGTTCACCTCAGGTCCCTCGTGCCTGTCAACGCCGCCGCCACCGACGTCAACTCTCCTTCACAGGACGCAGACAGGATTCTCCAGGAACTCCGAGACGCAGCCAGAGCGGATACTGTGTACATCCGCCTGCGTGAGTGCGTTACTTCGGGTTTCCCCACCAACCGCTACGACCTGCACAACTCTCTACTCCCATTCTGGAAACTCCGAGACTACCTGTCAGCAGATGGTGAACTCGTCCTGTACGGAGCGAGGGTTTGTGGTTCCTGAAGCCCTCCGCCGCCGCACCTTGGCTCGCCTGCATGATAGTCACAGAGGCGTGGAGGCCACTAAGCGTAGGGCGCGACAGGCTGTCTTTTGGCCTGGCATCAACTCGGACATCGCCAATACAGTTCAAGCTTGTGAGCCGTGTCAGGTCTTACAGCCTAGTCAGCAGCAGGAACCCATGATCAACGACGACAACCAAACTAGGCCTTTCGAGTCTGTTTCAGCCGACTTCTTCGCTGTGGCGGGGAAATCCTTCCTCGTCGTAACAGACCGACTCTCAGGCTGGCCCGTTGTCGTACCCTGCAAAGGAGATATTACCGCTTCAAACACCATCAGGATCTTCTGCCGCTACTTCAGGGAAGTTGGTGTACCCCTCCGCCTACGTACAGATGGAGGCCCACAGTTTACTAGCCGTGAGTTCCGGGACTTCATGGAGCGTTGGGGAGTCAATCACTTGGTCTCTTCCCCACACTACCCACAATCCAACGGTCATGCCGAGTCTGCCGTCAAGTCCGCCAAACACCTCATACTGAAGACGGCTCCCTCAGGCAACATCGACTGTGAGGACTTTGACCGTGGACTGTTGGAGCTCCGCAACACCCCGAACTTCACAGGCTGCTCCCCGGCACAAATCCTGTATGGCCACCCACTACGGTCTTGTGTCCCTGCTCATCCCCAGTCCTTTGCAGCAGAGTGGCAAGCCAAGGCCGAGGACTGTGACCGCCGTGCAGCCGCCCACACTGCGCTGGTGCAGAGAAACTATGACCAGCATGCACGGCCCCTTCCCAGGTTGAGAGTCGGCACCACAGTGCGGATCCAAGACCCGACTTCTCACCGCTGGGACAAGGTTGGGGTCGTCATGGGCTGCGGCAGGTCCAGGGATTATGAGGTTCGTCTCCCCAGTGGTAAGATATATTGGCGGGAACCGTCGCTTCCTCCGCCCAGTGAATTCCCCTGGTGTTGAACCCCTCCCCCATAACCCTGAGATCCCTGTGTCTTGCACGGACCCAGAAAGAGAGTCCTTCACTTCCCCCATGGCTCCACGTAGATCTGAAAGGCTCCTAGAAAAAGAGTCAGCTCGACAACGTCTTGCGAGCTTGAAGGGGGAGGGAGGTGTTGATATAGGTTAAGTGCACACACAACATATATACAGAGTGTACACATACCTTAATCATATTGCAACATACACACATGTACTTTCAGGGCAATACTATCATTGTTTAATATCCCATGATAATATACCGTACTCTGTAGTATCGGCAGCGTTGCACCAAATATATCCGGCACCGCTGCACATGTTTTCATCAGTAACATCCGGTCGGCACTCAGCTTAACAAGTGCCTCCCAGCTCCCTGTATACCTTTGGCTAATAAGAACCTATAAACTTATCTCTGGACTTTTATTCTACATCCTTGTGCAAGAAAGGATTATCAAGGTTGTTGTAGCTTCACATGACAACCATACAGTAACCACCGAGGAATATGTCTTTTAAGCGTAGTAGGGAAGGTATACAGTAGGGTAGTGATTGAGAGAGTGAGAGTGAGAACGGAGAAATGGATAGGCGACAAACAGGGAGGTTTTAGGAAGGGAAGAGGATGTGTAGATCAGATTTTTACCCTGAATTGTGATGTGGAGAAATATCTGGAGAAGCAACAAAAGGTGTATGTTGCCCTTATGGACTTGGAGAAGGCCTATGACAGAGTGGATAGAGAAGGTATGTGGTGGAAAGTACTTAAAATATACGGAGTAGATGGCAAGTTGCTGAAAGCAGTGAAGAGCATGTATGAGGGTGCAAAGGCGGCAGTACGTGTGGAGAATGAGCAGAGCGAGTTCTTTGACCTGAGTGTTGGGTTGAAACAGGCGTGTGTGATGTCCCTGTGGTTGTTTACTATATACTGTATATGGATGGAGTCATGAAAGAAATACTAGGAAGAGCAGTGGATGTTGGTGTATCGCTGAAAAGGGAGGGAAATGAGTGGAAGCTGCCTATACTGCTGTTTGCGGATGATACAGTTCTGATGAGCGATAATGAATGGGAGTTGCAGGGTCTGGTAAATGAGTTTGGAACAGTGTGCGAAAAATGGAATTTGAAGGTAAATGCGGGGAAGAGCAAGGTTATGGTCTTCGAAACGGGTGAAGTCACAGAGTGTGAGGTGAAGTTGAACGGTCAGGATATGGAGATCATCAGCTCTTTTTAGTATCTGGGCAGTGTGTTGAGTAAAGATGGGACTATGGATGAGGAAGTGCGGGAGAGGGTACAACAGGGGAAGAGGGTTGTAGGAACGTTGAAAGCAGTAACAAGAAATAGGGTGGTCAGTATGGAAGTGAAGAAGTCTTTGCATGACAGTGTGGTAATCCCGACACCAACTTACGGAAGCGAAGCATGGACGTTCGGGAAGAGACTCAGACCAAGAGTGAGAGCGGTGGAAATGAGTTACTTGAGAAGAGCGTGCGGAGTTACATGGAGGGATAGACAGACGAATGAGGAAGTAAGAAGGAGGTGTGGTGTGGAGGTAGATGTGCTGGAAAGTGTGAAAAGGAACAACTTGAGATGGTTCGGCCATATGGAACATATGGAAAGTGAGAGATTGACTAAGAGGGTGTACGAGAGTGAGGTGGAAGGACAGAGAGGGAGAGGAGGAAGGATGGAGTGAGGAAGTATATGAATGAAGGCGGTGCTGGTTGGGAGGAGGGGCGTCGACTGACTGGGAACAGAAGTGCATGGGGGCGGTTCGTTCGTGGCCACCCCTTCGGGGATCACGGTGTCAGGCAATAGATAGATAGATAGATAGATAGATACAAGGGGAGATAGAGGGGCAGGAAGACCCCCATTGAGATGGAGAGACTGTGTAAGACAAGCTTTGGATGATAGAGGAATAACTATAGATCAGGCAAAGGAAGTGGTAATAAACAGGAATGAAAGGCGAATGCTTGTGTATAGATGAGTGAACACGAGGTCATTTGGGGGAAGGGGTCGGGCGCAAGTTGGACTAGATAATAGTCCATCAGGCGCCTGGCCCGGGGAGACGGTTTATATGAAGGGTGCATCTGGAAGTGTGGTTTCGGCTTTGCTGCATGTCTGCCTGCTGAGATCGGAACCTCTCCAGGTGGTCGGGGGCCAGGGGAGTGCTGGAGGGACCTTGATGACCCTGGTCTCTGCGTCTTCTCCTGGATGACCTAGAAGTGTGTGAATTTGTATTTTGTTTTTGTGTGTTCATTGTTTTCTGTTATGTTGTCCCTATTTGGGCTCTGTATGTGACCTGGAGGACCCCTGCACACGGAGACCATGGACCTCCGACTGAACGTACATCCTGAAAGCCACCGACTCTCCCTAAAGAGCCAGCGCGTGAACCCTCAGGAAGAACAACGGCACCAACAGGTCGAGAGCAGCGATGGGTAGGGGCGTGTGCCCAGACCACCAGCCCAGACGGTGATGCCCCATGAACGACCGGGAGCCCTAAGCCACCTCGCACAACGTATCTGTGACCACCCAGATCGTCGGCAGAGGGGCAGGCTAGGGCACGGCTGCAGAGAGCGTGCCCCGAGTGACCCAGTGACCGAAGGGAGACACGGAGGGCCCCAGACTGCGGAGAAAATGGACCACCGGCAGAACATCAATCCCGAAAGTCACCGACTTGCCCGAAGGGCCAGCGCGTGAACCCCCAGCAAGAACAAGGGCACCAACAGGTCAAGAGCATCGAGAGCATCGACCACCAGCCCTGACAGTGAAGTCCCATGGACGAATGGGAGCTCCAAGCCACCACGCACGGCGAATCTGTGACCAACCAGAATGTCGGTGGCGGGGCAGGCCAGGGCCCGGGAGGCCAGAGAGAGCCCCAAGCAACCCAGAGTCCCAAGGGTCGGTAAATGGCGCGTGGGACTAGCCACAACCTGGAACGTGGCGATCGACAGAGAGCGCGTCCAGTGCGTACCGTGCCAGGGTGTTGGAGACTATCCGCCAAACGTCCAGGTAAAACAGGAGCTGGATACTGTCTCGCAGAAGAGGATCCAGAGCCTGTATCACCAGCATAGTGCCAAAATGCACCCGGTAGCTCCAGCGACACCACCAACGACAGAGGTCGCATCGCCTCAGGAGTACCAACAGCACTGTAAACTGCGAGATCACGAGAAAACTGGCGAGGGCCAAACAGAACCAGTACCGGACTCATCGTGTCGCAGGCAGTAGTATGGTACCAGGAACACATGAGAGAGGAAAACCCTGTGGCCGGGTTGCGCCACCGTAACTACCCTTTGTCCGTGCATTGACACTACCATGTTGGCCACGTCTCTAGGGTAGATTCCTCCTGGTAACTGTTCGGCGCCATGTCCCTCGCGGCCAGTGACGTGCGCTAGGGAGAAAGAAATAGTGGGGATTTCCGCGACAAGGTAAGCAACCCTGTCTGAGAGTCGAGGAGAGAGAGGAGGAGACCGACCTGGAGAGACGACACGTGTTGAGACGTGGAAGCCTCTCCGAAACGGCTCTGAGTGTCATGAGCAACCTCTACAACTCCCCCCCCCCCTCTTTTCTGACAAAAAGGGCATGTCACGCCACCACCCGACCGGGGAGAGTCCACCACGACGAAGCGCGATCAGAGGGAGAGGACTGACTGGCCTCGCTCCAGCGGGGCCGACACGATGAAGCCCGGCCGAGCGGGTGGACTGCATACAGTACTATGACCGTGAAACGGAAGCAGGGGGCAGGGAGGCGTGTGGCATCCAGGCGGTACGTAGCAAACAACCCCATTGTAGACAGAGCACAGAGTACAGCAGTCCCAGATGTACAGCTAATTGGGTGCCGTAGCAGACCGTGGACCGGTCGGGGAGGCAAAGGCGAGCAGCCTCACACAGCCCCACCGGCAGCACAGGAACGAAGGACACAGCGAGCCGGAGGGATATCTGCCGCACATAGCCCATAGCATGGCGAATGGTACCCTGAGTACCCTGAGGCACCGCCTCGGCAAGACTGAACTGAACTGAAAGCAGACATGACAGAGGCCACCAAGTCCACCACCCGCCTGCACAAGGCAAAAGCCGAGAGCCACCCTCTCGGGGAGAGTGAAGAAGGGAGAAGAGAGGCCGCAGAGACCGAGCCCGGGGGCGCAGACCCAGGACCAGAACATGCCATGCAGACAGCCGACAAGAGACGAGAGGGAGGAAGAGGCATTCACAGCAAGCGAGACAGCGATGCCGGCGGTCCGGGAAGCAAACAGCAGGACCCCGACAAACCAAGCCCCCAAACAGGGCGGGTGAGCAAGCACTGCAGTAAGAGCAGGTATACTGCTCTCGTGCAGTTCCGGCCCCAAGGAGGCCGAAGTCCGACCAGAGCAGGGGCCTATGGGCAGATGGAGGCATGAGCCCACCGAGAAGAACTGACGGCCCGCCCTGCTCGGGGAGGCCTGTACCCCCACGTCCGCAACCAGAATGTCACCTCAGAACGCCCCGAACAGCAGGTAGACACGAAGAGGGACAGACCAGCCAGAAGGAAGAGGTCACGCCAGGGCTCCAAGGGCACCAGCACCCGGTCCACCTCGCCCCAAAAGCAGTCATGAGAAAAGCGGCCAGGGGTGAGCAGCAGGGCAGAGGAGTTCACGGGAGGAAGAAGACCAAGGATGCCCGGGCCTGCAGAGGAGGGGAGGGGGGGGGGGGGGCACCGGTGTAGGAGGGAGAGACCCCCCCTTGGTAGAACAGCAGGCGGAGGAGAGACAGCCAGGGAACTTATCCGCAACATGGAGCTCCCCCCTGGATAGAAGGGGAGGGAGAAGCAGAGGACCAATGAGGGGGGAGCAGAAGAAGAACCCCCCTCGCCGTCGAAAGTCGGTGTAAGCAGAGGAAGAGACAGCAGAAGCAGCACCGAGATGGAGAAAGCTCAGAAGAGCTGTTGTCGCCTGATTTCCCTCATACTCCTTTGGACTCCTAAGACTTTGGAGGGCAAGGAACCATGAGGAGTCGGAAGACCTGTTGTTGCTTGATGTCCTTTGTACTCCTTTGTACTCCTAGGATACTGGAGGGCAAGTATTACAATTAACCGTGAGGGGTTGGAAGACCAGTTGTTACTTGATTTCCTGTGTACTCCGTTGGACTCCTAGGACATTGGAGGGCAAGCAACCATGAGGGGTCGGAAGACCTGTTGCCGTCTGAGTACCGTAGAATTTCCTGAATTCCCCTGTACTGTACACCTTAAAACGGCCAAGAAACCAGGAAGGAAGCATGGAGAAGAACAATTTGGCATGTAAACTGAGTTCTGTACTCACCAAACCGACAACTCTGAAGGGCAGGTTGAAGCACTGTGAGAACACTGTGAGAACCTGCAAAGACGGAGAAAGTGTTAAACACTTCATCAACATCCATAATGCAGGTTCTATAACAGAGTAAAAACAGTGAAAACCAGATGTAGAAGGTGTGTGTAAAACACCATCCATACACCTTCCATGTCATTGTAAAATCACAAGAGTCAGTGAAGTAGGATGCAAAGGTGCAGTAAACTGACAGCATTGGTTAGCAGTAGGCCTAATAACTAACCGCCTCCGCAAAATTGCGGGCCAATTACGGCGTGTCCGAATCGACACCACAACCCGCAATGTCGCGGGACCAAACCAGATAAAATCCCGCAACATTGCGGGGCCGAAACGATACCGAATCAACCACGCAACATCGCTATACGAATCCGCGCAATGCGAATCCACAAATTCGCGCTATACGGATCCCGCAACATTGTGGGGGCTAAACGATTGTCTGAGAGTCTGAGACGAAAAGTGAGAGATTATTTCTTAACACAACATATTACAGAGATAACGAGATATAGAGATGGGATGCAGGGCAATGTACTTGATTTGATATTTAGTAATGAGGATGATATAGTGAATGATGTCAATGTGGATAGCCCTATAGGTGGCAGTGACCATGCTTGTATACGTTTTAGTTGCAATATTAACACAGAGAGGGATAACAGAAGCAAACAAATATACATGTATGATAGAGCAGATTAGGAGTTGCTGAGACGGTGTATGGACATAGACTGGAAGGAGTACTTGAACGGTGAAGATGTTGAGGGAATGTGGAGAAAGATTAGAGTCAAACTGGAGAATGCGATATCCGAATGTGTACCAGTAAGAGAATATAAGGATAAAACAAAATTGAGGATAAGAACGAACCCAGAATTATCGATGAACAGAAAACTTTTGACATTGATAAGAAGAAAGAAACGTGTGTGGGCAAGACTAACATTGTTAAAAAAAAAACAATGGGTCTAATATAGAAATTCAATAAGTGGAATTGGAACGCAGACAAATAAACAATAAAATAAGGTGGGAGACAAGGAGAGGGAGAGAGAGATTGCAAGAAATGTGAAAGAGAATCCAAAAATATTTTGGCAGTATATTCAAGAAGAGTGGGTATCCCAGAACTGTTAAGAGACTCAGATGACACGACTAGAGCAGAGACTGACAAAGAGAAGGCAGAGGTGCTAGGGAGATACTTTGGGGAGGTATTTACAGTGGAGCCGGATGAAGAGGTGCCCAGTATTCTCATCAAATACGCACCACCACTGGAACTGATAGTTCTCCCAGGCTAAAATAAGGAGTGCTATAAAAAAGATGAATAGAAGTAAGTCCCAGGGACTGGATGGCATACATCCAAGATTCAAAGAAGGAGGTGAGATGTTAGTTGAGCCTTCAAAACAATTTATTTGAGGAATCATTTAATACAGGACAAATCCCGATGGACTGGAAAGTGGCAAATATAACCACTATGTATAAGAAGGGAAAGAGAAATGACCCAGGAAATTATATACCAGTCAGTTTGACAAGTGTAGTGTGCAAATTAATGGAAACTGTAATCAGAGAAGGAATAATAGAACATATGAAGTCAAACCAACTTTTCAGTGGGAGACGGCTTGGATTCTTGCCAGGGAGGTCGACGGTGCTTCAGCTCATTAGGGTGGTTGACAATTGGATATGAATTCTGGAGAATGGGGATGTTATGGACGTGGTATATTGCGATTTTATGAAGGCCTTGGACATGGTCCCACACAAGAGGCTATTAGAGAAGGTTAAAAGTTATAATATAAGAGAGAAATGTGTGAAGTGGATAGAGGCCTTCCTGAAAGATCGAAGACAGAGGGTACTGGTGAATGGAATAGGCTCAGGGTGGAGGGAAGTTACAAGTGGGGTACCTCAGGAATCTGTGTTGGGACCACTACTATTTGTTATGTTCATTAACGACTTACCTGAAGTTATAACAAATGGAAGTGAGATATATAGAAGAGTGAGGAGTATGGAAGATGTGGATTTGCTTCAAGGAGATGTGGAGTGCATGAAGGGATGGTCTGAACATTGGTTAATGAATTTTCATTAAAAAAAATGCAAGTACAAGCAGATTGGGACAAACAAGATACACAAGGTAGGATACAGTATGTATGAAACAATAGAGGAAGTGAGTGCAGAAAAGGATATAGGGGTAGTGATAGACAATAAGTTAAGTTTCTCAGAACATTTAGCGGAGAAGATAAATAAAGCCAATAAAATTGTAAGGCTGATAAGGAGGACATTTGTGTCACTGGATGTAGAAATCTTTAGGAATCTGTATACAGCGCTGGTTAGGCCGCACCTGGATTATACGAACCAGGTGTGGGCTCTATATAAGGTGAAAGATATAGAAGCGGTGGAGAAAGTGTAGAGGAGAGCTAGCAAACTGGTACCAACTTTGAAGAACTAGGCTATGAGCAGAGATTGAGGACACTGGGATTCCCAACAATGGTAAAAACAAGCCAGCAAATGACCACTGGTGAGAAAGAAAGAGGGGGGGGGGGCACATAGCAGACTGCAGGGGATGGATGTAGATTCCAGGCGTACGGTCGTCATTGTTTACATAGGGCGATCGCCGCGGTTAACTTCGCGTCTATTTTGACAGCGGTTTTTTTTTCCGGTTAGTTGCCCCCTGCTGGCAATATATATGATGATGACAATATGTCGGGGAGGGGGGGGGGGGGGGCAAAGTCCCCTTCAACATATTATTGTACCCATTGGCATTGAAAATAGACGGGAACATGATTGCAAGCGTCCGACGCTGCTCTGCGTAGTGTAAACAAGGCTGGCGGTACGCCCGAACTCTACATTCTACCCGAGTGAAGTGAATGTGTCAATGGTGAAGAATCCCTTGTGTAATGATTCTTGAATCACACGACGCCTGGCCCCTGAACCACTTGAGAGGATCGAAGGTGCGACTCGGGAAAAAAAACGCTAGAGGAGAAACGACCGACACTAGCACCACAAATCAAACAAGGCCGCCTGTCTGAATTTTACTTCAAAACGGAAACACCTAGGCTATGAAAAATGAGAGGTGAAGCGTAATGGGTAAAAACATGCCAGCAAATTATCACTGGCGAGAAAAAGGGAGGGCACAGACCCATTTGTAGTGAAAGTGTCGGATGCGAAAAAACCCTGGTGATAAATCACACAACGCCCAGGCCCTGAACCACACGAGAGGATCGAAGGGGGGACTTGGGAAAGAACGCCAGATCTCGATCTCGATCTCGATTGATAATGTGTAGGGCGCTGGACTTGCGCATATCACACATATAAGGGTATTAGGGTGGAGGATGGGGGGTCAAGATATAGGATGGGGGGAGCTAAGTGGAGGGTTTATGGTGTGTGTGTGATGTGGGCGAAATGTTAGTTTATTCTGTGTTTGAATGTGTCTAGTGTAGGGCTATTTATTGTATCTTCTGGGAGACTGTTCCAATCCCGTATGGTTCGTGGAAAGAATGAGTGTTTGTAGAAGTCAGTATTAGTGTGGTATGTTTGGTACTTATGAGAATGTGTGTTACGAGTGTTGCGGGTGTTTGAGTTGTATAGGTATTCATGTTTTTTAATGTCAATATAATTGGGTGTGATTTTATACATTACTGTGAGTCTGTGCCTGAGTCTTCGTGTGTTAAGGGTGTCCATGCTTATTTGATTTTTGATACGGGTTGTGATGCCTGGGGTTTGCGTGTAATTGTGTGTGATGAACCTGGCTGCTTTTGTGTTAATTTTTTCAAGTGTGTTAATGTTAGATTGAGTGTATGGATCCCATACTGCGGCACAGTACTCCAGTGTTGGGCGAACAAGGGTGTTATAAGCTATGTGTTTGATGTCTCGTGTACAATTGTGTAAATTCCTCCTCAAGAACCCTAGTGTGCAGTTTGCCTGACTTTGTATGTGATGAATGTGGGTGTTGAATCTTAGGTTGGTGGACAGGTGGACGTCAAGATATTTGTATGAAGGAACTGATTCTAGTGGTTGGTTGTGTAATGTGTAATTGAAAGTGATGGGTGATCGGGAGCGGGTAAAGCGGAGAAGTTTACATTTATCGGGGCGGAAAGACATCTGCCAGGTGTTCTCCCAATGTTCGAGGGCGTTTAAGTCTTGCTGGATAAGTCCACAGTCGTCTCTAGTCAGTATGGGCCTAAACATCAAACTATCGTCGGCAAATAGTCTAGTAGAAGAGTTAGGTGTTGACAGAGGAAGGTCATTAATATAAAGACGGAAAAGAAGAGGGCCAAGAACGGTGCCTTGTGGGACACCAGAAGAAACAGGGACAGAGTCTGAGGAAGAGCCGTCAAGGAGTACTCGTTGAGTCCGTTTTGTAAGGAAATTAGTGATCCAGTGAAGAGTAGGTCCAGTTATACTGTAAAAAGCTAATTTATGCTGAAGTCTTTTGTGGGGTACTTTGTCAAAGGCTGATAAATGATAAAAATAAAAGATGCTAAATGACCGACACAAATACTACGAATCAAGCAAGGCCGCCAGGCGATTTCTGAATTTACCTCAATATGTAAACACCTAGGCTATGATGAAAAAATGAAAACTCATTGGGGCATAGCCAATCCTGAATGATAAAACAAGCTAGGCTACTAATAAGCTAAAACTATGCCCCGAATTAACGGAAAAGATAATATGAAAAGAGAAAAGAGTGAGTAAACAATACGGGGGAAGCAAGGCGACCCCCGAACCTTCTGCAGACTATTAACGCACACGACCTCCATATGATACATTCTAAACAGTCGGGAACCCATTTTACGTGTGCCCTAAACCACGTAGCATCTGTCTAACAAAGAGAAGGCCAAAGAAGCCGAAAACGTACGGCGACAGGATGGATTGAAGAAGTACAAAGGAGTACAAAGGAGTACAAAGGAAATCAAGCAACAACAGATCTAGTGACCCTTCTAGGCTGCTTGTCCTCCAAAACACTGAGAATCAAGTGTCCAAACAGTGGTTTAGAGTGGGTAAGGGAACATTGGAAAGGGAACTACTGCCCTGGAACTAATGTCCGTGGCAGGACTAGAAAGTTAGTAGAGGACATATGGGTTAGTAACTGAGGGGGGGATAAAATAAAGTTATTCAATTACAAATGCAGTCAGTCGCGGGTTTGATGCGAGATATTTGTCTAGGCGGAGTTTAAATGAATCAACGGTGCTGCAGTCTATAACGTCTCGGGGGAAGCCCATTCCACAAGTTGACAACTCGATTGAAGAAGAAATTCTTAGATTTGTGTGAGTTAAAAGATTTACCAATAATTTTGCAACCGTTTCCCCGCGTGTAATTAGATTGGTCGATAGTGAAGTACTTACTACAGTTCATATTGTCGATGCCTTTGATGATTTTGAACACTTGAATTAAGTCACCTCTTAATCTGTGCTGGGTTAAAGGAAATAGATTTAATTCTCTAAGACGCTCTTCGTATGGTTTGTTCTTTAGGCTAGGTATCATAGAGGTAAATCAACGTTGAACTTGTTCTAGCTTGTTTATGGCTTTTTGGTAATAAGGGCACCAGCATTGAACGCAGTATTCCAGAAGAGGGCGGACTAAGGAATTGTAAAGGGTTAGGATAACGTCTTTGGATTTATGCTCAAATGACCTGCCTATAAAGCCAATTATTTTGTTTGCCTTCTTAACAACTTCTGAACATTGTTGACTCGGCTTTAGGTTACTCGATATTGTTACTCCCAGATCGGTTTCTCTGTTTACATTCTTAAGCTGAGTGCCATTCATCGAATAGTTTGCTTTCTCATTTAGGTATCCGATATGTAGTACTTTACATTTATCCGCATTGAAATTCATTTGCCAAATTTGGGCCCAATGTGACAATTTATCTAGATTGTGTTGCATATCGTCAACTTGTTCTTTTGAGAGTACGCTATTTGCAATTTTTGTATCGTCAGCAAATTTTGAGATTGTACAGGTGAGACCCTCATCTATGTCGTTGATGTAAATTAGAAAGAGAATTGGTCCTAGTACCGATCCCTGGGGTACCCCACTACTTACATTGGTCCATTTAGATGCCTTACCGTTTATGACTACTCGTTGCTTTCTGTCGCTGAGCCAATTTTCTATCCATTTCAACACACCGTCTTGTATTCCATGTGCTTTTAGTTTTAGCAGTAAACGTTTGTGGGGAACTTTGTCAAAGGCCTTTTGAAAATCAAGGTATATAATATCTACAGCTTTACTCTCATCGTAGAGGTTGAGGATATCGTGGAAGAAGTCTAAGAGGTTTGTTAAACAGGAACGTTTTTACGAAAGCCGTGTTGAGTATCTTTAAGTATGTTATTTTCCTCTAAGTGATTTACGAGTCTGTCTCTTATGACCGTTTCTAGCATTTTACATACAACTGAGGTTAAGCTAATTGGACGATAGTTACTGGGTAGGGATTTGCTGCCTTTTTTTAATATCGGTGTTACGTTGGCTATCTTCCACTGATCAGGCATAGTTCCAGACTGCAAGGATTTATTGAATAGTAATGTCAGTGGTTTGGAGAGCTCATCCTTAGCTTCCTTTAAAACTCTAGGCGAGATTGTATCAGGTCCAGGCGTTTTATTTACCTTGAGTTTATCTAAACAATTCAATACTTCTCTCTCTGTAATGGTGATATTGCTTAGAACATCTGAATTATCAATCTGAATCGGCGATGGTGTAGGGATATCACTGAGGTCTTCTGTTGTAAAAACTGATGCAAAGAAGGTATTGAGGGCATTACTCATTTGTACTTCGTCTTTGGTGTATTCTCCATTTTCATCGACTAACGGTCCAACAGTTGAAATATCTACTTTTTTCTTTCTGATATAACTATAGAATTCTTTCGGGTTTGTTTTACTTTGATTCGCAATATGTAACTCTAGGGTCTTTTTACTTTGCTTAATTAACTTTTTGGCTTTGCGTCGTAGCTCTACAAATTTCACCCGTTCTTCGTCATTTTGTGAGAATTTTAATCTATCATTAGCAAATTTTTTAGCAAGCAGGCAGTTTGAAATATCTTTATTCCACCATTTGGGCTTATTATTATGGCCTGGACGCCGTATTTTCGATGGTATGCAGTCTTGCACTGCTTTTAGGTAAGTGGTTTCGAATAACTTCCAAGATGTATTTATGTTGTTATTGTTAATTAAAAAGCTCCAGTCAGTTTCTTTAAATATAGCTCTAAGTTTATGAAAGTTTGCTTTCTTGAAATTAGGGACTTTTTCGATGCTACTATTTGGTTCGTTACCAGTAAAGTTTAAAGTGAAAGTTATCGTACGATGGTCGCTGTTACTGAATTCATCACCAACATTCAAATTCTCTATTAATTCTTCTTTTGTTGCAAGTACAATGTCAAGAACGTTATTACCACGGGTCGGTGTTCGAACAAATTGATAAAGCGAACTCTCTTGCAAGTTCGTATACAAGTCATGTCCGGAGTGTGAAGTAAGAGTATCGCCCAACTTGGTCACAGGTAAATTAAAGTCGCCAAAAATTACGGTATCTTGTGAGTTACTTACATCTGCAATTTGTTCGTAAATTTCTCGGTCAGTTTGCACTGATTGAGCTGGAGGTCTGTATATTAACGCAAGTATTATTTTTGTACCTTTATTATTCTTTATTAGCACAAAATATGTGTCGACGTTCACAATTTGAGGTTTTGACAAGAGGGTAGGGTTAAGATTTTCTTTGATATAAAGTAAAACGCCACCTCCATTTCGATTTATTCGGCTTTTCTCAAACATTACATAACCGGGAAGTGAATACTCTGCTAAAAAGTCTCTATCTTCTGTATTGAGCCAAGATTCTGTTATGCCAATCACATCATAATTTTTTGTAAACACTAGCTCCTCTAAATCTGAAAATGTATTGCGTATGCTATGAGCGTTTGCATAGAAAATCTTTAAATTTTTTATTTTAGAACTCACGGAACGCTCTTTAATAATATTGTTGGTTCTTGTCGGATCTACATGTATGTTCATGGCTGTCCTCAGTCCTCGCTGTCTTCGGTCCTTATCGCTGGTGGTCCTTGGTTTCCTCTGTTTTTTGCTTGTCGTTGGATGATTTATGTCACTGCTGCTTCTTCTCGGATGGCGTTTTTTTATCCATGGCTGCGGACTGCTTCGTGTAGGAGATGACCCATGCGTGCTGAACCCACAGGGTTTAGATGAGTGCCATCCTTGCGGAACAGAGTAGGCTGGTTATAGAAATTATCCCAGAGGTTGATGAATTCAACTTCTTCCTTCAGACACAAATATTTTAGTCAGCTATTTGTGCTGAAGGCCTTGTCGTAGAATTTGTCAGGCGCGTCGATCTTGGGGAGAATGCCTGAGATGATGATATTCCTTGACTTGTTTTTGTAGTGCTGGATCATCTTGCGATATTTCTCCATCAACTCTTCGGATCTGGTGCGCATGATGTAATTTGAACCAGCATGGATGACAAAAAGGGTATTTTCGTTTGCATCCTTTGTGGTATCTTCGAAGGCTTCCACAATGTCGTCCAGTCCAGCTCCTGGGATGCAAATTCTTTTTCGTCGATACAAAGGAGTACAAAGGAAATCAAGCAACAACAGGAATAGTGACCCTTCTAGGCTGCTTGTCCTCCAAAACACTGAGGATCAAGTGTCCAAACAGTGGTTTAGAGTGGGTAAGAACACAAGGCATGCGCAGGTTACAAGGATCTGTGCCAACACGGGATGGGCCTCAGCTGTAACTAAGGTAAATCCGTTTTTCTTCTACACTTTTTCACCTTCGGTGGTAATCTTGGTTAGTGTACAACGTCTCCTAGAGTAAGTTAAGGAGTGGACTCTAGACGTTTTCTTATTTAACCGCGGTTGGGATGACGACATAGCAGTCAAAATAGACAAGTCGTCATCGCAATTAGGTTAATAGTCTTGATGTTGGATTTGCCAAGACTACTAACAAATTCTGTCTCGTCTAGTTGTTGTTGTTGTTGTTCCCTAAGCTGCCTGGCCGAACAGCCCCGATCCCTGAGAAAGGCCATGGCCACGATCGGGCTTTCCCACAGAGCTCTCATTGAGTGTAGATTGTGTTGTTGGCGTAAGTGGTTGTGTGAAATGCAGTCTTCTATGATGTGTTTAATGGTATGGGGTGCTGTGTTACATCCCGGGCAGGCGTCGACAACGGAGTCATCCAGTCTCTTCTGATAGCTCAGGAGAGCTGGATGGTGTCCGCATCTCAGCCTGGCCAGGTGGACTCTGTCCTCGCGAGGAAGGGAGGATTCGGAAGGATGGATTTCGGGAGGTCGTGCATGCAGCTGCGTGTTGTCTGTGAGTGAGTGGATGGATCGGTGATAGATATGAGTATGGATGTGCTTCTGGAAGTTGGTTCGGGGTGGGCAGGGAGGGAGAGAGGACAATAATTGTGTGTGATACCGTGTGCTGGGTGTTGTTTTGATATTTCTTGGTGTCTGTGAGTGTGTTGCCATGTAGTTTAGTGGGTGGTCTTGGTTCGTGGAGGCTGCTGCCAGGAATTGAGTGCCTCTCATGTCCAGATGGTCTTTGACTTTGAGGATTTTGGTTTCTTGATGTAGGTGATCTGTGGGTGCAGTAGCTGTGCAGCCTGTAATGATCTTCAGGGCTTTGTTTTGAATAGTCTGTAAGGTCTTATGATGTGTTTCAGCTAGGTTAGAAGCCCAGGCTGGGCTTGCGTATTCCATCACTGATCTTATGTATTGTTTATATACTGTGGTGGTAGTTTCTTTGTTGTGTCCAAATTTTGTGTGAGCAAGTGACCTGAGGGCGTGAAGTCTGGGTGTCAGTTTCTTTTTAATGTTTGTGGTGTGCTGTTTGAATGTCATATGAGTATCATATGTTACTCCTAGGATTTTGGGTGTGTGTGTATGTGTTAGGGGTGTGTTGTTTATGGTGAGTTGAGGGATGTATTCGTGTTCTCCTGTCCAACTTGTGAGCAGGGTTGCGGTGGATTTGGCTGGGGCTAGATTAAGTCTGTTTGTAGTGCACCAGCCATGTAGTGTGTTGAGATAGGGTTGAAGGAGATCTGTTGCTCTTTTTGGGTCATGGTGTGTGCATGTGAGTGTTATGTCATCTGCATAGGAGGCTAAGTTTATTTGGGGCGTATTGGGTGTAGTTATATCGTGCATGTACAGATTGAAGAGTGCGGGCGATAGGACGGATCCTTGTGGGACTCCGTTTGGAAAGTTTCTGATTTTAGATGACTGACCGGCAAAAGATACGTGTGCACATCTGCCTGCTAGGAAGTTGGCCAGCCACCTTTTTGTGTTGTTGTGCATGTTTGTGTTGTAGATTTTGTTTGTTAGGTTGTGGCGGGGGATGGCATCGAAGGCTTTACTAATGTCGAGTGTGGCTAATAGTGATCTGTGTGGTGGTCTAGCTGAGTTGATGCCATCGAAAGCTCTTTGTGTAAGGTCTGTGAGAAGAGTGTTTGTGGAGTGCAGTGGCCTAAAGCCATGTTGTGTTGTGTGCCCCCTCCCTGGGGGCACGGGTCCTTGGAGCGGCTTCGGTCGCGCCGGGAATTTCCACACCTGTCTCGTCTAGTAGGTGAATTTTGCAAGGGGAGGAGGATTCCTAGCCCCCTAGTAACCTATTTAATTCCTACGATCAACTAATGTTAGTCAGAATGAAATGTAGATAGGCATCATCATACTGAAAGAACTAAAGTACTGTATAGCAAAAATTAAAGCTCCTAGTATTTTTGCACATATTTGGTAGTGTTAAAGATAGCTTATTACTGTTCTGTATATATACTGAATATTCTTGATAATCTCAAAATATGTAAATGACAATCTGGGTTGAAATTTAAGTTGAAGTTCCAAGCAATTTTATCAATGACTTACCCTTCAAACAATTACTGATAATATCAATCTGAACATTCTGTATTATGGTATGTATCATGTGAGCAACTATAAAATTGTCATGATAATTTGTGTGAAATTTATAGAGGAATATTCTACTACATGAAAGAAATATTACACCGTTTAAGAGCAAGTATTATAATAAAAATGGTCCCCCAAACTACGCAGGGGTTCCGTACCTAGGAGATGCTGTGTACTTAGAATTCAAGTACTGTACAGTACTGTACTTGGGACTAATAAACTAAATTAAACAATAGGGTTAGGTTAAAGTCCCTCCTTATAGTCCCTACTTTCAACCCCCTTATTCCACTTAAATACTATATATATATTTATATATATATATATATATATATATATATATATATATATATAATTTTTTTTTTTAATCGTAGTTTAACCAGACCACTGAGCTACAAAACATAACTCTTCTAGAGCGAGAACGGAGAAATGGATAGGCGACGAGCAGGGAGGTTTTAGGAAGGGAAGAGGATGTGTAGATCAGATTTTACCCTGAATTGTGTTGTGGAGAAATATCTGGAGAAGATACAAAAGGTGTATGTTGCCTTTATGGACTTGGAGAAGGCCTATGACAGAGTGGATAGAGAAGGTTTGTGGAAAGTACTTAGAATATACGGAGTAGATGGCAAGTTGCTGAAAGCAGTGAAGAGCATGTATGAGGGTGCAAAGGCGGCAGTACGTGTGGAGAGTAAGCAGAGCGAGTTCTTTGACCTGAATGTTGGTTTGAAACAGGGGTGTGTGATGTCCCCGTTGTTGTTTACTGTATATATGGATGGAGTTATGAAAGAAATACTATCAAGAGCAGTGGATGTTGGTGTATCGCTGAAAAGGGAGGGAATTGAGTGGAAGCTACCTATACTGCTGTTTGCGGATGATACAGTTCTGATGAGTGATAATGAATGGGAGTTGCAGGGTCTGGTAAATGAGTTTGGAACAGTGTGCGAAAAACGGAATTTGAAGGTAAATGCGGGGAAGAGCAAGGTTATGGTCTTCGAAAGGGGTGAAGTCACAGAGTGTGAGGTGAAGCTGACCGGTCAGGCTATGGAGATCGTCAGCTCTTTTAAGTATCTGGGCAGTGTGTTGAGTAAAGATGGGACTATGGATGAAGAAGTGCGGGAGAGGGTACAACAGGGAAAGAGGGTTGTAGGAACACTGAAAGTAGT
Source organism: Paralithodes platypus (assembly GCA_032716605.1). Lineage (NCBI taxonomy): Eukaryota > Metazoa > Arthropoda > Malacostraca > Decapoda > Lithodidae > Paralithodes > Paralithodes platypus. The sequence continues at coordinate 38,459,185 of CM064486.1, read as the reverse complement.
AACAAGAAATAGGGTGGTCAGTATGGAAGTGAAGAAGTCCTTGCATGACAGTGTGGTAATCCCGACACTGACTTACGGAAGCGAAGCATGGACGTTGGTTGAGAGACTCAGACCAAGAGTGAGAGCAGTGGAAATGAATTACTCAAAAAGTGCGTGCAGAGTTACATGGAGGGATAGACAGACTAATGAGGAAGTAAGAAGGAGGTGTGGTGTGGAGGTAGATGTGCTGGAAAGTGTGAAAAGGAACAACTTGAGATGGTTCGGCCATATGGAACGTATGGAAAGCGAGAGAATGACTAAGAGGGTGTACGAGAGCGAGGTGGAGGGACAGAGAGGGAGAGGTAGACCGAATGAGAGGTGGAAGGATGGAGGAAGTACATGAACGAAGACAGTGCTGGTTGGGGGGAGGGGCGTCGACAGGCTGGGGACAGAGGTGCATGGGGGCGGTTCGTTCGTGGCCACCCCTTCGGGGATCACGGCATCAGGCAATAGAAACAATAGGGTTAGGTTAAAGTCCCTCCTTATAGTCCCTATTTTCAACCCCCTTATTCCACTTAAATACTATATATATAAAAACAATTTTTTTTAATCATAGTTTAACCAGACCACTGAGCTACAAAACATAACTCTTATAGGGCTGGCCTCAGCCATAGCCAAGGATTTGACAATATTAATAAAATTAAAATGTAAAACTTGCAAACTAAACAAACCAAAACTGGGACAAAGACAATATAAAGTCAAATTAACTTATCAAAATCGATATGTGGAAACAACGCTTACTAAAATAACATTTATGAAATAAAAGAACACAATCCACCACATAGGGTGTACATTACTACATGAGCAAGTTAATCTGGTTCTGAGCTCTTATGGAATGTTAGAAGTTGTACCGGATGAGACATAAAAATCAGATCATATTAATGAGTGAACAGGATTCTAGGAAACAAACAACGCGATAGATGGAGAAGGATGGTGAGTCCATCAAAATGTCAGAGTAAGTTTTCCTACCAAAATAGAGAGTATGTGACTGAGCGTAAAGTGGACATTCAATAAGAATATGGCGAACTGTTAGAGGGACACTACAAGAATGACAGACCGGACGAGGGTCATGGGGCAACGACATTAAGTACCCATGTGTTAGTCTAGTATGACCAATGCATAGTCGAGTCAGCAAAACTTCTAAGCATGGGAGGGTTGTAGGGAAGAGTGCCATAAATAAGGTGAGTTTTTAATAGAACGTAATTTGTTATTAGGAGATTGAGCTGCCCACAGCAATCGCCATCTATGCCGAATAACACAATGTAAGGATGCCAACCAGTCCTCCACCGTAAGAGCTTTCGCAGAGCGGCCAGCCTCTTCATTACCTTCGACCCCTACGTGGGCAGGTATCCAACAGATTTGAACCCAGCGACCAGTAACATGGAGGTCATGAAGGGAGTGTTGAATGCGAGTAACAAGTTTGTGAATAAACCCTCTCACGCACATATGACGCATATGTTGCCAGATTAGCAATAAGAAATAGAGTTTTCTCACTCTTATAATTACCTCTCCAAAATTAGTTTTCTGCCCACAGCTAACTCAAAGACAACTGCAGAGGTTGAAGTAACTAAACTAAAGGTTTCTAAATACCCCTGATGGTAACAAAGGCTTTAAAGTATCCCTAATAGGCTCAAAATCGCGTCATATGTCGGAGAGGGTTAAAGATTCGTTGTCCGACACATCAAACGGCCAGGCGCCAGGGGATATGGTATCACTTTGCGTCGAGAAGGGGTGGCCCTTCTGGCCTGGGCTGCCTTTCTAAATGACGGAGCTCGTATCCGGGCGATCTGGCTGAAAAATATGACTCGTAAACAAAGGTCTATCTCCCTTAATACAAGAGGTACAATAATAAAACAAATAATGAAATGTTCGCCTTACCTTGCTGCGTAGACTTGCGTTGAGTAGAGCTCTCTAGCTCAACTGGTTCCGGAGTTATGGCGATGTTAGTGGAGGTAACTTTTGCCGCGTATTTACCTCGGCGCGTCCGAACACTCAACCGCGGCCCCGGCTACGACGTCCTGTTGCACTCGTCGCCCCACCCGCAATTATGCCGGGAAGCGATTTGAGTTTTTATTGTTCATTATGCCATTTATTATAGTTATTATGTTATTTTCACTCAATAAAGTTATTTTTATGAAGTTATTTGTGTCTGTCACTTATAATTAGTTTTATTGTTATTATTATTTATTCTTACAGTTTCTTACAGTAGATCCTCTGGAAAAAGGCAAACTAGGCCTGTGTATCCAGCTCAGTACCAGTACTTGCACTGCTGCGGTCGTTCACGGTGTTGGCGGCGGCGGTAGCAGACGCAACATTTTTACTATTCTGTATTTTTGTTTTATAATCAAACTTCAAATCTTGTCTTCCCCATGGATACCTTTACCTTTGGATGTGTTCGCCGCTCCTCTAGCGGCACCAAGGAGCGCGATGCCCCTCGTTATGGGTGGTGATTTGGTGCAGTAGACTGTTTGAAGCGACAGCTCGCTCCCTTGCGAGGATGGGCTCGTCTGGCACTTTTTGCAGTTCGACATCTAGGGCTCTCTTGAAGTTGTCTAATGAGATGTCCCTCATGTCTCTTACACGCCGTGGGAGTTTGTTGAAGAGACGTGGGCCTCTGTGTGATAACCAGCCCTCTCGCAGAGAGCCCATAGCACCCCTGTTATTCATCTTGGGATTTCGCATTTCCAGCCTCTCCTATCACTGAATTTCATGACTATCGGAGTATGTAGGTTTGGTACTAAACCCTCTGCGATTTTCCATGTGTATATTATTAGGTAACGTTCTCTTCTACGTTCCAGTGAGTACAGATGCAGTGCTCTTAAACGCTCCCAATAGTGTAGATGTTTTATCGAACTTATATGCGAAGTGAAATTTCTTTGTACACTCTCTACGTCATTTATTTCACCTGCTTTGTATGGGGATGTTAATACGCTACATGCTTTAGTTAGTTATGTAGAGCAGATTAACCAGACCACTGAGCTCCATACGGAACTCTCATAGGTCTGGCCCGAAGGATTGGATCAGATTACTGAAAGGAGCTTAAGGCGACGCAAAAAACGGACGATAGGGGGGGAAGGAAAATGACGGAGAATCGGATAAAAGGTCAGTGAATGATTTAGTACCAAAACAAACCATACGCAGACGGGCAGTATCTGGGCAGTCAAAGACGTGGCGAACAGTTAGAGGGGAATGACAGGAGGAGCAGGTATGGGGCGGAGTGCGGGGAGTGGACATCAAATAACTGTGAGTCAGCCGGGAATGGCCTATCCTATGAGACCTGGAAGACGAGGGCCAAGGGCGGACAGAAGGTTTGATTGCACAGAGTTTATTATTGCAGGGTAGAGCATCCCAATGAGATTGCCACATGCAAAGAATAGAAGGCGTGAGTAAGGACAGCCAATCTCCTAACGGAAGGTGGGGCTGGCGAGGGATCATTAAATAGCATTCTTAGCCGCAGCATCGGCGTCTTCATTGCCACGGACACCAATGTGAGCAGGAATCCAACATAACTGGACCTGGAATCCACGTAGGCTCATCTCGTGGAGAGCGTGTTTTATGGCTAAAACTATTACATGGGAGGACGAATAAGCACGGAGCGCTTCGAGGGCACTACGAGAGTCACTGTAAATTATAAAGGGCTGTTGAGGGGTGTCACGTATAATGTCAATAGCGGATGGGATAGCTAAAAGTTCCGCAGTAAAGATAGAGGCTTGGGGCGGGAGAGAAAACAGAAGGAGCTTAGTAGAGGACACAGCAGCAAGGCCCACCCCAGAGTCAGTCTTAGACCCGTCAGTGAAGATGGCAAAATAGGGGCCTTTACGACGTATGTGTTCGAGTGTGTGTTGGCAGTGATGGCTAGGGACAAAAGGATATCTCTTAGAGAGGAAGGAGAGGTGAGTGCAAACATTGGGGAGAGAGATAACCCATGGGGGGGAAGGGGAGACAACAGGCGGCGAAACAGCAATGTGAAAGTCAAGAGAGTTGAGGAGAATTGTAGCACGAATCGGAAAGGAGGGGGAAGATGGACACGGATCGGGAATGAAGATATCACTGAAAAGGGAATTAGTGGGAGAGTCACTATGTTTAATTTTTAATGCACGGCGCATAGTAACTAAATCGCGATGGAGGGAGAGCGGGGGCTCACCACTCTCAGCTAAGACGGAGGTATTTGGGGAGGAACGGAAAGCTCCAGTACAGAGACACATACCCTGTGAGCTAAGACGGAGGTATTTGGGGAGGAACGGAAAGCTCCAGTACAGAGACGCATACCCTGCGTATGAACAGGGTCCAACATCTTCAAAACGGAAGCAGAGGCAGACCCATAAATGGGGCAGGCGTAGTCGAGGATGGAAAGAACCACCGCCTTGTAGAGCATCAACATAGTGGTACGTCTGGCACCCCAAGTGGTATGGGATAGTTTTCTGAGGAGGTTGAGAGCACGAAGGCCTTTACCTTTAGTATACTGAACATGGTCTCTCCAGTTGAGATGTTGGTCAAAGATTACGCCTAAGAATTTAACACTGGGATAGAAAGAAATCTGAGAGGGTCCCATTCGAAGCAATATTGACTGGCCACGGAGCCAGCGTTTGTCTCGATAGAAGACTGTTGCCTTAGTTTTCTCAGCCGAAAACTGAAAGCCAACTGAAGATGTCCAGGCGATCACCCGTTGGATGGAGATGTTGAGTATACGTTGAGCATGTCTGAGGGTACGGGCAGTGCAATAGATGGTAAAATCATCAACGTACAGGCTGCCATGGACTTCCGGCAGCAATTGTTGAATGACTTTATTTATGGCCGCGGCAAAAAGTTTGCTGCTGAGAACGCTGCCCTGGGGAACACCATTGACGAGTGGAAAGACATTAGAAAGAATTCCCTCCACTCGAGTCTGGAATGTTCGCTCAGAAAGAAAGTTGGAAATAAAAAAAGGTAGATGGCCACGGGCACCACTATCATGAAGTAGCTGCAGGATGGGACGCCGCCACGTGGTATCATATGCCTTCTGGATGTCAAAGAAAACGGCGACGGTGATGGACTTACTTTCAAAGCCACGCTTGATATGAGATTCTAATAACGTAAGCGAGTCCAGAGTAGATCGATCTTTCTGAGAGCCAAATTGGGTCGGAGTGAGAATAGTGTTTTGACGGAGGAACCAAGTAAGTCTAGTATTGACCAATTTCTCCATTAATTTACAAAGACAACTGGTGAGGGATATTGGTCTATAACTCGAGGGCAAGCTCGGGTCTTTTCCAGGTTTTGCAATTGGGACGACAATAGCATGTTTCCATGAGGTAGGAAATTAATGACGGATCCACACCTGATTATAAAATTGCAAGAGGTAGGATTTAGCAAGGGGGGCTAAGTTAGTGAGTAAGGCAAAACTTATGTTATCTTGGCCAGGAGCGGAGTTAGGACAATTGGAGAGTGCATGTTCAAATTCATCCATAGTAAAGCATGCATTATAATCAAAGGTGTCTGGTGAAGAGAAGTCGAGGGGGATCGACTCCATTTCAAGTTTATGGCGGCGGAAATTATCGTCTAACCTCTCATTACTGCTGACATGGGCAAGATGTTGACCCAAGAGGTTCGATATCTCAAGGGGATTGTGAACAGTACGACCACCGTGTACCAAAGCATGGCGCGGAGGGGCAATGTGAAGGCTGTTAATATTCCTGAATTTATGCCAAACGCATGATATCGGGGTAGACGGGGAAATGGTGGAGACATAAGTTTTCCAGGATTCGGATCTACTACGGATGACTTCTCGACGGAATTTAGCTGATAGTCGATTGTAGTGAGGTTTGATGGCACATATATCCATCAATAACGAGATGGAATGGCATAGAAGATCATCACGTAAAGGTAAGCGTGAACATAAAGAATTGTAACGTTTATTGAGACTATCGAGGCGGCGGTCTAATGCATGTTTACTTTTAGCAAGAGTGGATAAGGTGCTGTCCCACCAGGGGACTCGACGACGTAGGGGGGAAGAAGTCGTCTGGGGTATAGACTTAGTAGCTGCATTAGTAAAAAAATTAACGAGGAATGAATGCGTTTCATCAGGATCCCTTAAGGGATTAAAAGGTGGGATTTGTCTGGTGTGGAGGACATATGCGTCCCAGTCAGCTTTGTGGAAGTTATAGCGAGGGAGCGAAGGACATGGACGGAATTGTAAGTAAGACAGGATGACAGGAAAGTGATCGCTTGAGAACGTATCAACACAGACCCGCCACTCGAACTTATCAACAATTGCTGTGGAGCACAGGGTGACATCAACAGAGGAATAAGTATGATGGGAAGCAGAAAAGTAAGTGTGTGAGTCGGCCTCATTAACCTAAGAAGTGCGCATGGGGGTAATTAGAAACGTCCCCCTGTGCTGACGTATTTGAGCTGTTTCCATCACTAAAATATTCATTTTACCATAAATAGCATTAATACTTATTGTTACAACTGAGGTTTAAATATATCAGAGCTCTTATTCATTGGACTAGTAATGGCATAAATGCTACAACGGAAAGCGCTAGATCCAACCTCTGATGTATATTCCCAGTGAACAAAGAACACAAATACTCTCCAGAGTTCTATATGCAATAATAGGTTATTAAACTCTCAATAAATGTGCGTCTACTCTAGGCTTAATGTTATGTGAAAACAGCCTATTACTACCTATAACCGAAGGTGCTTGGTTATGGTATGCAAAGTAAGGTGGTAAGGGAAGTTACAGCTTACGTTACTTTAATCAATAAATGTCAGGCACTCCTGCATGAAAGAAAGTGCACTAAAGTCCTTCAACACCAACAAGGAATCTTCTTTAAATGTTAGATGCTATCAAGATGCTCGAATCGGAAATGGAACCCAAAAAGGCAGGCAGCGGAACAATGCTCGTGCAGGCTATGCACACAAAAAGGCAGGATATATAATGCAGTCGGAGCCAAGAATATCCTAAACGCTACTACACTAATAATAATCGCCACGACAATGCAGTATTCCTATCAACAAAAAGAGCCTAAGTCGTTTGTGTCTCAATACATCAAACTAGGCTGCGAAATGCTTGTGTAATCATAAACGGGTATGCATAAAAAGAGTAATTGGTTTAATATACTTAATGTCTACTGTGACTGATAAAGTCTAGCTAGAGTCAATGATACGAGATACTGGTGCGCATGGCATGCCGCATAGCCTAGTGCAAATCTCAAGTCTGTGCATCAAATATTACGTTATAGGGAAGGGTAGCTCTCTTGAGAAACCTTAATAGCGAAGTATTAAGCGTTCTCCTGGCGTACCTCAAAGACAAACGAGCTTAGAACAGTGCAGAATGGTATAGGCAAAAAGCCCTCATTCGTGCATGCTCTACTCTCAATGGCACACAGACTAGAATTTACCCAATCAACTCCAGTTCTCAGGTATGTCGTGCAGCTTTTAACTAAAGCCAACACCCATCGGAAACAATACCTTATAGTATCAGACTCCTAGTCTAGCATTATCTAATCCAGCAGAACACTAATAATTATAGGAAGCGGTACTGAACAATATGAATGCCAACCAATGCTTCGTGATCAACTTATCTTAACAACTAAACATACATGGGTTATATCAGACCTTAACGCACAATACAACTGGCCAGCATGAAGCTGATTATGCAGAGTTAACCAGAGGGGGTATAATATTAATAAAAGGTGGTGAAAGATATGGAAAATGAGAGAGATAGGCAGAGGAAAAGGTTCTCAGGTGCGGAGAGGGGGACAGATATCAAAGGGATAAGAGGGATGCGTTCTAGAAACCAGATCTGAGAGAGAGAGTGGCGAGGGAACTGTATATATACTAGCACTAGCTCGAGCCGCATGGGAAAAAAGCGGTAACAAGTCCTCTAACCAATGCTAAAGAAGCCAGCCAAACATGACGTCACAAAGCATGGTAAAAAACTCCCTCAACGAATCCCCACGAGGCCAGCCAGCTATGACGTCATCGAGTATAGCAAAACACTACGCGTCTCCTCTCACTCTGTTCTACTCTCTCTCTCTCTCTCTCAAATCCTATCATTACTACTTAATGATAAAACATATACTTTGCAATTAAATATATAAAGCCTTGACATGGGTGAAAACAAAAACCCTTTCTGGACTGCCCATGACACGAGCTTTCATATGAAATAAAGCACACAATAATACATCAACTGTAGCCACATCCACTGCTCTGGCGATCCTAGCGAGTCACTGTAGGACAAGCCATGCGGTTCTAACGGAGTGGTTAACGTCATAACCCCCCCAAGATTTTTCTCAGAGGCCCAAGGCTCACAAAAATCTGATTGTTAGAACCCATGCTATATCTCTACTTCCCATCACCCAGCGGCAGTAAAATATCTGGCACAGTTCTCAACAAAACATTTTACAAAATTATAACCTTCCCCAACACAATAGGTTAAATCATATGTAGTTATGCTCCTCAAGATCGAGCTTCTCTAGCCCAGCATTCTGAGAGGAGTGCAACTCAGAATTACTGCTATAACATACTGACAAAATTCAACTATCAAAGAAAGAGTTTTTATTTGATTTTTATGTTTTTAATTTGTTTATTTCGGCTGCACTATAGGGGCAAGCCTAGTTTTTTCTTCTATACCAAACGCTCAACTCCTGCTTTACGACCCAATACGCTGGGCTACAACCGCGAGCCAACAAACACCAAGTGCAAAATACTATTCAAACTAAAGCAGGAGGCTACCCGTGTGTCAATCTACCCAGGATCATATACCCTTGAAAGACAATCTGCAACCACGTTGTCACAACCGGCAGTATGGCGTATGTCCAGGTTATATACCAATAACCTTAGTGACCACCTGGTCAGCCTCATATTCCGATTGTGAAACTGGTCCAAGAACTTGAGAGGGTGATGAACTGTGTAAACTACAACGACCGGACCATAGGCTGGAACATAGACCTCGAAATGCCCAAGCACAACAGCCAGTAGCTCCTTCTCGACAACAGAGCAGCTCTCCTTGGCCGAATTGAACTTCTCCGAGCAGAAACTAACAGGATGCTCCAGCCCATCATCGTCCTTTTTCACAAGGACAGCACCAGCCCCCACACCACTAGCATCCGTTGCTAGTTGGAAAGGTAGGCTATAGTCAGGGGCCCTGAGGATCGGGTGAGTGCACAACAGGTGTTTTACTACTCTAAACGCCTTCTCACACTCAGGCGCCCATTTGACTTTCTTATCCTTCCAGTTATCCTCCACCTGAGCTTGACTGTCCCGTTCTCCTTCTCCACCTTGACTGTTAAACGTCATCACAGGCACAGTGAGAGGCTCAGGGGGTTGCCTCACATACTCCTTCACGAGATTAATGTGACATAACTGATTGCGCTTACGTCTGTCTGGAGCGGCCACCAAGCAATCCAGGTCCGATAGGCTCTCAACCACCCTATAAGGACCAGAGTACTTCGCGGATAAGGGATGACCTACAAGGGGCAGTAGAATCAACACCTCCTGACCCACGTGAAACTCCCTGAGTTTAACCTGGAGGTCGTACCTGTCCTTCATGAGGGCCTGAGAGCTAGTCAAATTACGGCCAGCCAACTCCAGACTGCGCAACATCCGTTCTCGACTGTCGGGGACATACTTGAGCATAGAACAAGGTTTATCTGCACCCTCCCATATTTCTTTAACCATATGGAGAGGCCCTCTGACACGGTGTCCAAAGAAGAGCTCATTAGGGCTGAATCCCAAACTTTCCCCAGGTACCTCCCGTGCAGCAAATGAAACATATGGCAGGCCAAGATCCCAACCCTTCCCATCCTCAAAGCAACAACAACGAAGCATAGATTTCAAGGCTGAGTGCCATCGCTCTAACACACCCTGGCTCTCCGGATGATACGCAGATGACACAACCGTAACAATCCCACGCTGCGGCATTGCTCGAACAAAGAGGCTAGAAGTGAAGTTGGATCCTTGGTCTGACTGAATCCCATGCGGGTAACCATACCGGGAAAAATACTCTAGCAAGTTTCGGACCACCGTCTTCGCTGACCCATTTCTCATAGGTACGTGTCAGGGTACCTTGTTGCTACATCTCCCGACTGTGCATCACTGTCCTCCTCCAACTCGACAGCACCAGTACCACATTCAACAACCTCCGGGTCTTCTAATTGCAATTTACGAATGTCCGAAAGAGCAAGCTTATCTAAGTGTTTGCGAAACAACTCATGCCCCCCTCCTACATTGAACTTAGCCTCCCGTTGCTCTCTCTCTGCGCATCAACTTTCAACCCCTTCTCGGTACCTTTCCTCCGCTTGTCTAAAGACTGTTGACCAGAATGTGACTCCCTGGACGCAAGAGATCTGGTGACAACACACTCCATAGGTTGCACCGGACACTTCTCAACCCACTCCTGCTCCTCCCTACTCACGTCGGCCGGCTTCTCGGCAACGACCAAGGGTGGAGCCTCAGAAGTAGGCCCCGCAAAGTCGTTGCCGAGAAGGAGGTCGACGCCCCCAACAGGCAACTTCTCCACAATTCCTACATCCAGGTCACGAGTCACACCATCAACTTCCATCTTCATTCTTACAAGCGGGTATGACCTTGTTGCATTAACTCCCTGAACCACAACCACCCGCGCCGTATTTACAGGTTTACCAGTGAAATTCCTCAACAGTGTTTGCGATGCCCCAGTGTCACGCAAAATTCTCACCTCATGTCTTCTACCCCCCCACTCCACACAACCGAGTCCCCTGTGGTCACTAAAGGCATCACGGACAGGGAATAAGCCTTCCGGATCCTTCTGCACTGGCAGTGTATTTACCTCGGAAGAATTGCCTCTAACAAACTCCGATGTCCTCTTGAACACTCCAATGCCGTGAGCAAAAGACACGGCTGCCGGAGGAGGTCGACTAGGGCACTCATTTGCCTTATGACCCTCCTGGTGGCACTTAAAACACATAAATTTCGGTTTCGGCTTATACTGTGATGTAAAAGGCCCCTGACTTTTCACATACGGCGTGGTGTTAGGTTTGGATTCAGTTTTAGGTGCATTACTCTTTTGTTTAAATGTGTCATTGCTACGGGGAGGGGGAGGATAACGGTCCCTAGCACTTGCATCGTACTTCTGTGAGGACCCGCAACCCCGAATCAACGACAGCAGTCGATCAGCCATTTCTGCTGCTTCGACTAGAGTTCTTGGGTTTTTCTCCTTTAAGTTCAAAGTTCGATCACTGCCCGTGCTCTTAAAGAACTGCTCCAACATCATTAACTGCTTAATTCCATCAAATGTTGTTACCTTCTCAGATCGGAGCCAGTTCCCCATAGCATCGGACAAGTCCCAGGCGTGTTCCAAAAAGGTGCTATCTCTTCCCTTAGTTACACCCCGGAACTTCAAACGGTACGTTTCTGGTTGCAGTTCGTAAGCCCTCAGGACAACCTTCTTGAGATCCTCATACACAATACATGACTCCAAAGGTAACGCATCGTAGGCTTTAAGACCCTTGCCTATTAATCTAGAGGATACAAGTGCTGCCCATTTATTCTCTGGCCACTGGTGTTCCTGGCACTTCTTCTCAAAGCGTGCGAAAAATTCTGTTACACCACTCTCATCAAACACCGGAACCAGTTTCAATAAGTGCGAGAGAGATTGATCATGAGCACGGTTACCAGCCCCAAGTCGCTGTCCCGTTGTCTCTACTCGCGACTTCTCTACGTCCATGTCGGCACAGTACCTAGTCGACTCTAAATCAGCTTGGATTTTTGCTAGCTCTATGTGCTGGTGACTTTTTCTCTCTTCTATCTTGGCTCTCTCATCTATCTTGGCTAATTCTAATTGCTGCTGAAGCTGAAGCTCACATGCCCTTTGTTGCTGTTTAATCTTAGCTAATTCGAGCTGATACAATAATTCTGGGGTTAACCCTGGAGGAGGTGAAGGTGCTACAATGTTTGAAATTACCGGTGGTCCTCCCAGGGGCAACCCACCCTGCCAGTCACCACCCAACTGTGGACGCGTACTCGGGGTCGGCAAACTACTGGGATGGCTGGGAGTCGAGTGTAGGGGAAGCATTGCCGAAGGGCTCTGAGCACTCAACCCATCTCGCTCACCAGTCACCTTGCCCAGTATACACGTTATCAAGTTATCCCTGGTCATGCTGCTAGTACCCGCATGACCGATAGCTGTGGCCAGGCATTGAAGACCGTACCGATCCATACCCTCCAACCGCTCGGCAGTAACAGGCCATTGCAAAAATATCCTAGCATCCTCCTCACAGTTCACCTGATCAACCCTTTCATCATGCTGCTGTTCCTCAGTTTCGACATTACGTACTGTGTCTCCATTCTCCTCTGATCCGGTATAAGACATGATGCTCACAAAAATTTCCCACCTCAATATTCAGAAAAGAAGCACCCCAAACTCTTATACCTCAATATACACACAAAAATTCTCGGAAATACTCAAGGGCTATACTATGTTGCAAAAAAAAATTATTCTTGCTGATCCCCGCAAAATATTCCCCAAAACAACAAATGTTCCCTGCTAATAAATGTAGGTTCACCAAATCCTAGGTAAGGTCGCCATTTGTTATGACTGAGGTTTAAATATATCAGGGCTCTTATTCATTGGACTAGTAATGGCATAAATGCTACAACGGAAAGCGCTAGATCCAACCTCTGATGTATATTCCCAGTGAACAAAGAACACAAATACTCTCCAGAGTTCTATATGCAATAATAGGTTATTAAACTCTCAATAAATGTGCGTCTACTCTAGGCTTAATGTTATGTGAAAACAGCCTATTACTACCTATAACCGAAGGTGCTTGGTTATGGTATGCAAAGTAAGGTGGTAAGGGAAGTTACAGCTTACGTTACTTTAATCAATAAATGTCAGGCACTCCTGCATGAAAGAAAGTGCACTAAAGTCCTTCAACACCAACAAGGAATCTTCTTTAAATGTTAGATGCTATCAAGATGCTCGAATCGGAAATGGAACCCAAAAAGGCAGGCAGCGGAACAATGCTCGTGCAGGCTATGCACACAAAAAGGCAGGATATATAATGCAGTCGGAGCCAAGAATATCCTAAACGCTACTACACTAATAATAATCGCCACGACAATGCAGTATTCCTATCAACAAAAAGAGCCTAAGTCGTTTGTGTCTCAATACATCAAACTAGGCTGCGAAATGCTTGTGTAATCATAAACGGGTATGCATAAAAAGAGTAATTGGTTTAATATACTTAATGTCTACTGTGACTGATAAAGTCTAGCTAGAGTCAATGATACGAGATACTGGTGCGCATGGCATGCCGCATAGCCTAGTGCAAATCTCAAGTCTGTGCATCAAATATTACATTATAGGGAAGAGTAGCTCTCTTGAGAAACCTTAATAGCGAAGTATTAAGCGTTCTCCTGGCGTACCTCAAAGACAAACAACGAGCTTAGAACAGTGCAGAATGGTATAGGCAAAAAGCCCTCATTCGTGCATGCTCTACTCTCAATGGCACACAGACTAGAATTTACCCAATCAACTCCAGTTCTCAGGTATGTCGTGCAGCTTTTAACTAAAGCCAACACCCATCGGAAACAATACCTTATAGTATCAGACTCCTAGTCTAGCATTATCTAATCCAGCAGAACACTAATTATTATAGGAAGCGGTACTGAACAATATGAATGCCAACCAATGCTTCGTGATCAACTTATCTTAACAACTAAACATACATGGGTTATATCAGACCTTAACGCACAATACAACTGGCCAGCATGAAGCTGATTATGCAGAGTTAACCAGAGGGGGTATAATATTAATAAAAGGTGGTGAAAGATATGGAAAATGAGAGAGATAGGCAGAGGAAAAGGTTCTCAGGTGCGGAGAGGGGGACAGATATCAAAGGGATAAGAGGGATGCGTTCTAGAAACCAGATCTGAGAGAGAGAGTGGAGTGGCGAGGGAACTGTATATATACTAGCACTAGCTCGAGCCGCGTGGGAAAAAAGCGGTAACAAGTCCTCTAACCAATGCTAAAGAAGCCAGCCAAACATGACGTCACAAAGCATAGTAAAAAACTCCCTCAACGAATCCCCACGAGGCCAGCCAGCTATGACGTCATCGAGTATAGCAAAACACTACGCGCCTCCTCTCACTCTGTTCTACTCTCTCTCTCTCTCTCAAATCCTATCATTACTACTTAATGATAAAACATATACTTTGCAATTAAATATATAAAGCCTTGACATGGGTGAAAACAAAGACCCTTTCTGGACTGCCCATGACACGAGCTTTCATATGAAATAAAGCACACAATAATACATCAACTGTAGCCACATCCACTGCCCTGGCGATCCTAGCGAGTCACTGTAGGACAAGCCATGCGGTTCTAACGGAGTGGTTAACGTCACATTATCCATACGCGCCTATTATGGGTTGATTATAAAGGTATTAACCTGAAACAACAATAAAACGAGTGAAAACAGCGTTTGGATGGTCAAAATCGGAGATATAGGCCGCGAGTTATATAATGTATGGGTGAGGCAACCTGCTTTCCCGCCAATTTCCCCCAAGGCCACTGAGACACAGTCGATCGATATTCTCTCTCTCTCTCTTGCACTCGCTTGCTAACACTGATGACAATGCCCTGCTTGCAACTCGCTAATGTTAGCACGAAAATATACCTCAGAATAAGGGAATAACAGGGAAAATAGGTGATAACTGAAGGAGGGGAGGTAGAGGAGTGATATTTTGCATGGCCCAGGGGCCCAATTTTTTTTTTTTTTTTGGTCGATGTTTAAAGTTGATTTTTTTTTTTCTCTGATTCTTAAGAGTCTTCCCGCAGTCTGCCGGGGGAACTCTTAAGAGTCTTCCCGCAGTTCCCGGGTTAAGGCAGCAAAGGTCACGGTTCAGAAGCAAATGTTCAATCTGCGAACCGGCTGTATCAGGATTGGAGGAAGTAGGGTTCCATATAGGGATATGGGCATTAAAGTCACCCAACAGTAAGATGGGAGAGGGTAGTGTAGAGAAAAACTGAGAAAGCAAGGAAAGGTCATAATTGTAAGCAGGTTGGTTATAGATATTGCAAATGGTAACCGAGTCACCATCGGGGATATGAAGAGTAAGGATATCTGAGTGCTGTAGGAAACTTGTACGAATGGGAAACAAGTCAAAAGTTACTCGATGATTGACATAAATTGCTGTGCCATATTCTCCATCAGTGGATAGAGAACAGCACACAAGGTGGTAGTTGGTGATGGATTTATCATAATTTCCAATGTGTTGTAAACAAATACACATTGGATTATAGACACGGAGTAAACGCTGGATCTCACCTAGATGGACTCTAGATGAGAGACCATTGCAATTCCATTGTAGTATATAGGGATTGAACAGGTTAAGTGAGAGACGTCAGGTTACGTAAATTAACAGCACTGTTCGGCTGTTGGAGATGAAGAGGAACAGGTCTGGGGGGAGGGTCATGAGAAGGCAGGGAGTTTCGACGTGGACGGTGGGGGGGCACATTAGAGAGACAGGTCATGGAGGATAGTAGCTATCTTGGAGTGTGAAAGATCTGAACGTGACTTTAAGTGAAAAACGCATAAGCAGGAAGAGTTATGAGAGGCAGTGTTATCAGGGGTTGGTAAACGTCGGTCACGGAGAAAGGAGCGTATCAACTCAGCAACAGTGGATTTAGTGCGGGTAGGCGTCCGGCGATACTCACGCACAAAGCAGTCATGACAGCCGCAGTGGGGTGCATGGGAGCCCGAGGCGGTGACATTGATAGGTGCGTGAGGTCGAGGACGAGTAGGCGGGGGGGACGCAGGCGTAGAGGGGGTGTGGAGTGAGGGAGGCTGGGACGGAGAACCCATATCAGAGCGGAAGATGCGAGAGCGAGGAGGGACACGTTGAGGTTTGGGAGGCATAGGTCGGGCTGTGAGGGTCTTACGTTTTACGGAGGGAGATTGACGATCTGAGGAGGGAGAATGTAGAGCATCAGATCGGCGTTTACTGGTGGAGGGGGTAGAATCCATGACATCGTCAACATCGGTAGAGGGAGCCGGGGCAAGAGGCAAGGATTGAATATCAGTTACGGGTGAAGGGGACGCGGATGCTTTTGGGGTGGAGGCTTCATGAACAGGGGGAGGGGTATTCAGTGCATGAAATCGGTTGGAGAGGGGAACAGTGGCTGGACTAGGAAGGGGTGAATCCAACACAGCATCATTGTCCTCACGTCGTCGACTACCGGGAGAAACGTCAGTTGTAGGTGCATGAAGTCTAGCACTGTAAGTCATATCTCTAGAGGGATCTTTAACATCTCTTACTCTCAGTTCTTGCTTAGCTTCTCTGACAGACATGCCTGACCAACTAATGAGAAGCTTTAACTCAGCATTGTACATGTAGAACACACATTGCTTTGAGCGAGCATGGTGTTCAAGGCCACAGTTAACACACTTTGGAGTGCCACAATTCCAACGGGTAGCATGTTTGACGGAGCTACAGAAGGCACACACCCGAACCTTCTTACACCTACCAGCTGAGTGACCAAAGGTGGAACAGTTTGTACATTGTAACGGTTTGGGGACATAAGGTCGTACTTCACGCCTTTGTCCTTCGATCCTGACGTCTCGTGGGAGGGAACGTCCACTAAACTTAATGCGAGCTATGCGGAGAGGATGAGAAGGAGTTGATTTGTTTGGGATACTATACAAATCAACGTCGTGCACATTTGGATAACGCAAGCGCAACGACGACAGGAGGGTCGACTTATCAGGAAGTCTGTCATGGTCATAAGTTGAGGGTAGAACAACAGTACCGAGGATGTAGTTGAGGTCGTTATGTTTCGTGACAGTAACAGGGATATCGTCCAAGGTAGTAAGAGATAGGTATGTCTCAGATTGGGCACGAGTAGTGGTTTCCACAATCCAATCATTATTACCAGTCTCACGGAACGATAAGTCCGAAGTTGCATGCGCCGAGAGGAGGAGGTTCTCTAACTTAGCCCCCGAGATGTAGGAAGCCGGTCGTATGACGAGGAAACGTGGCCAGTCATCATCGCCAAAAATTGAATCGAAGTGCCGGAGGGTGGCATTGGGGACAAACTGACGCCGAGGTTTCCGCCGATGTTGGGGGCCGGAATGAGGCATGTGAGACTCCAGAGTTGCAACGAGTGAGGTGGAGGTAGTGGCTGAACTAACAATCGGCTGAAATGGTGGAGAAACAGTGTCGATGGGAGGTGAAGGGTCACCAACACTGGTGTCACTCTGCAGGTGGTCAGTGGAAACTGTAAGTCGGTTAACGGGTAGTGCTGAGGAGCAGGGCGTGTCAAGAGAACCCGGCACGCCAAGGTCTATGGTTTGAACAGGAGACTCAACACAAGGAGGGTCTCTCTTATCTTGGGAGAGGGGAGGGACATTTAAATCATGAGCGGCAGGTGTAGTTGGGCTCTGTGGAGTCGATATGAACAGGGGCCATTGTAGGGTCCACAGATGGAGGATGGGAATCCTTAGTCGTAGAAGCAGGTAATTTAGTATCAGAGCGTGAGAGAGCATCAGACTCGGAACAACTCGGAGGGGAGGTGTCCAAGGTGGTAGACTCAGAGGGCAGAGGAAGGTCAGATGGAGAGTCCAGGGGAATGCAAAGGTCAAGTACCGGGGGCGCCAAAGCTGGATCCAGGGGAGGAGGTTTGCATGGCTGATCCATGATGACCCTAGTTGTTTTTACTATTCTATTTTCATTTTATCGGAAATAAAAAAATAAAAAAAAACATAACCGAGGGGAAAAAATAAAAAAAAATAAAAATAAAAATAGGAAACAAAACAATAAATAAAGAACATACCAGAAGGGCCAACAGAGAACCCACTGTCGTGAATCAGGGAGCCCCAGCCTCTATACCGGTGGCGCAAACAGGGGCAGGTCTCGAGGGGGCTCATCCTCATACCCTACCCCCATAGACTAGAGGGGATAGCACCAAAACGCACAGAAAGGCCAAGCTTAGGCAAAACCGCTATACTGGGACCGAGGGCAAAGTTAATTGCAATCATCCCCAATCTGTGCGTAATGGAGGGCAGCCAGACAGAAGCCAGGAAACCACCAGGAAGGGAAAACGGACCCCTGGAACCGAGACCGGTCCCCACTGATGGGCGACCCCAGGGGCATCAACGCGGGCAACCACGTCACCGCTCCCGGGACCAGCCCCCTCGGGCGGTGAGCTAGACCGCCACGGCCCCTGTAAACGAAGAGGAGCCAGTACTCCAGACTCAGCGAGGGAAGGCTCTCGAGCCTAGCCGGCACAATTTAGTTAAAATAGGGAGGAAATCCTCCACAAAATTAAAACAAAAATGGGAACACGAAAAACGTCGTCACCGGGAGGTTCCGCTTACCCCAATGACGACGGGGGGGCACTTTGTCCACGACGCCGATTGAATCCCTGCCCTAAAGAGAGTGACACCAACGACCCTGCTTCAAGCTCCGCCACCACGACAAGGTGGCTCCCCATTGGCGGGGTCCCCATGCTTTATCAAGATTACTTTCAAACTCCCTTATTGATTCGGAATCGACTAGATACTGGGGCAGTGCGTTCCACTCATTTACCACTCTATCACAAAATGAGTTCTTTGCCTTCTCAAGCCTATTTCTTTCTTTGTAAATTTTCTTAGAGTGTCCTCTCGTTCTTGTTCCCTCCCGCATCAAGAAGATACCTTCACACACATCCTCATCGTACTTTCCTGACACTATCTTAAAAGTCTCTTATCATATCCCCTCTCTTTCTCCTATATGCCAGTGTCCTCAACCTCTGCTCATAGCCCGCGTTCTTCAACGTTGGTACCAGCTTGCTAGCTCTCTTCTGCACTTTCTCCACTGCTTCTATATCCTTTACCATATATGGAGCCCACACCTGGTTCGCATATTCCAGGTGCGGCCTAACCAGCGCTGTATAGATTCATGAAGATTTCTTCATCAAGTGACACAAATGTCCTCCTTATCAGCCCTACAATTCTATTGGCTTTATTTATCTTTTCCGCTAAATGATCTGAGAAATTTAACTTATTGTCTATCACTACTCCTATATCCTTTTCTGCATTCACTTCCTCCATCGCTTCATACATACTGTATCCTACCTTGTCTATCTTGCTTGTCCCAATCCGCATGTAGGCTACTTGCATTTTTTTGGATGAAAAGGCATTAACCAATGCTCAGACCATCCCTTCATGCCCTCCACATCTCCTTGAAGCAAACCCACATCTTCCTTACTCCTCACTCTTCTATACAGCTTAGTGTCATCCGCATACAGGCATACCTCACTATTTATACTGGACTATGGTAATTGATCGTGTCATTTTCACTTTTATGTATTGTTAGGTAAGCTAATAATATATATAGTCACTTTCACTTGTTCATATTGTTATGAAGGCACTTATTATTACTTATGTGTCTCTTTCACTTATACTTAGTTTTATTATTATTATAGTGTCACTTTCACTGGAGTAGGATAATTGATAGTGTAATTTTCACTTATTTATTGTTAGAGGTAAGCTATAATATACAGTATATTTTAGTTTCACTTTCACTTGTTCATATTGTTATGAAGGCACTTCTTATTACTTATGTGTGTCTCTTTCACTTATACTTAGTTTTATTATTACTATTAGCCTACATTTTAGAGTGTCACTTTCACTGTCATTGTCACGGGCACTTCAATATTGCACTAGTGTGTGAAAGTCGTTGAAGCACCGTCCAGCGTACAGTGCCACTTCACACTCGAGGCATTCCCATGTGGTTTTGCTCGCTTTGTGGGGTCTACGAGTTGTGTGGCTGCACACATGGCACCTCTTCCGATTCCTAACTTTACTACCGGGTGCTTTGAAAGGAAGGGGGTGGAGCTGGTGCTTCCTGAAGAAGTCGGCACACACCGTGCGGTCCAGCTGGCCTGGTCCTTGTAGTGGTCTCCCAGGTCCCGCATATTTAGCCAGGAGCTCAAGTATCACCTGCTTGTGGAACTTCCGCAGGGACTTGTACTTCTTGGATCCGGGAGTCCTCAGACGGTAGATGTTGTAGGCATTGAGGGCCAACATATCTACCGTATGCAGAATAAACTTCTTATACCACCTGCAAGATGTTCGCAGGCAGTCGATGAAGCCCATCTGCATGTCGGACTTGTCGAAGAGGCGCATATTTAGGTTGTAGTCCAGGACAGCAGCTGGTTTCTGGACGGGATTTTTGGTTCTTCGGTCCACCTTCCCTGTGGCGACCATCTCGGCCTTGTGGCATGTGGTGAGGAGGTTGACCTTTTTTTTTTTTTTTTTCCTATGTGATTGAGGGAGGCAAAAGGCAGAACTGCCTATAGCGAGTGCCTCCCCCATAGTTGAAAGAGTGACAGGGCCAAAATCAAGGGACGTTCGAGCCAAAATGCCTGGACACACAGAGTTTGAAGCAATTTAAGTCATAGGAAGAGGGAAAGACTGATTCTGGGAGAGAGTTCCAGAGCTAACCTGTTGAGTAGAAGAAAGACTGAGAGTAACGTTTCACTCTCGGGTTGGAGAGTTGCACAGAGTAGGGGTGGAATTGAGTTGCAAGTCGGGTACCACGTGCCCTACGTAGAGGAGGTGGTATACACTGGGAAAGCTCTGAGGAACACTGATTATTATAGTAGCGATAGAATAGCGAGAGAGATGCAACATTGCGGCAGAGAGAGAGAGATTGCAGAGTTGGTGAGTGGACGGGAGTTAATGATACGAAAGGCCTTCCTTTCAACTTTGTCTAGGAGAGTGGTGTGAGAGGAACCTCCCCACACATGTGAACAATACTCAATACAAGGACGCACTATGCCCCTGTACAGAGCAAGAAGCTGTGCAGGGTAAAAGAACCCCCTAAGGCGGTTGAGCACACCCAGCTTCTGGGAGGCTGCCTTAGCAACACTGG
The DNA here is from genome assembly GCA_032716605.1 of Paralithodes platypus. Lineage (NCBI taxonomy): Eukaryota > Metazoa > Arthropoda > Malacostraca > Decapoda > Lithodidae > Paralithodes > Paralithodes platypus. Next base: position 38,438,266 of record CM064486.1, on the reverse strand, counting down.
TAATGTGGTCCTTCCAACTGAGAGCAGAAGAAAAAGAGACCCCAAGAATATTGAGAGAAGATGAAGGATTGATTTTTGTATTGTTGAAGAATAAGGGATAGTCCGCTGGGAGTTCCTTACGGGTACATAGCTGGAGAAATTTGGGTTTTGGAAGCATTAAAGGTAACAAGGTTTTCTCTGCCCCAATTGGGGATAGTATTTAGATCAGAATTTAAGAGTTCTATGGCTTCATTACGTTTGTCGTTGAGGGATTGCTGGCTGGGGCGTTCTGAAAAACTAATGGAGTAGTGTAAGGTTGAGTCGTCTGCGTATGAATGGATGGGAATTGAGGTACAGTTGAGATCATTTATAAAAATTAGAAAGAGAATAGGAGATAGGACAGAGCCCTGAGGAACACCGGAGTTTATAGGGTGAGGAAGTGAACAATAGCCGTCCACAACCGCGGCTATGGAACGGCCGGAAAGGAAATTAGAGACAAAGGCACAGATGGAGGGATAGAAACCGAAGGAAGGTAGTTTAGAAATTAAAGATTTGTGCCAGACTCTATCGAAGGCCTTCGATATGTCTAGTGCAATAGAAAAAGTCTCACCGAAGTCCCGAAAGGAGGATGACCAAGAGTTAGTAAGATATGAAAGAAGATCACCAGTAGAGCGACCCTTAACCTGACAAGCGCGATATAGACCTAGGGGCTAGGGTAGTTATTTGTGCATTTCTAGCCTTGGATTCTGACAAAATTCGTTATATTTACAATATAGAGCATTATTTGTTTTCGGTATGCTTTTATTTTACATATATGATGTATATTTAAACCTTCAGGAGTGCTAAAATAAGTTGGAAAACCATTTGGGTGGTGAAAAACGAAGATATTGGCCACCCGGTCATAATCTCAGGCGAGAGAGAGCCACAGCCAACCCTCCCCTCTCGCTGTCTGTGAGTCAACTGAGGCGAGCGGGGCGGTGTGTGCCGGTGTCTGGGTGTTACATAACGATCTTTTATGCAACCCACTTGTGCTACATTATCGCGGGAGAGAAAAATAACCGATAAATGATGATAATAAGAGGAAAAATAGGTGATAATTGAGGAGGGGAGGTAGGGGGAATAAGGTGGGGAAGGGGGGGGGGGGTGAGAAACACATGGATGAGTACTAGAGGGGAATTATCTCACCTAGAGACAAATTCCTTTGTTTTGATAGGCCCTTTTTTTTGGGAAGGCTTTTTTTATGGTCTTGCTTCCGTGAGGCCTATCGCGTTCCCTATAGGAAGCCTTCCGTGAGGCCTATCGCGCTTGCCGGGTTAAGGAAGCCATACTGGCAATCTGAAAGCAGATTATGAGAAGAGAAATGCTTAAGAAATTTGGAAGCAAGAATAGTTTCAAAAACTTTAGAAAGACATGAGATGAGAGCAATTGGATTATTGGACGATAGTTGGAGGATTGAGAGCGGTCACCCTTCTTTGGGACAGGTTGAATGTGAGCAAACTTCTAGCATGAAGGGAAGACGTTAGAGGATAGACAGAGACGAAAGAGTTTGCCTAGGCAGGGAGTCAGCACGGAAGCACAATTTTTTAGAACAACAGGAGGAACGCCGTCTGGACCGTACGCCTTATTAGTATTAAGCCTAGAGAGGGTAGAAAGTACATCTTTAGAAGAGATTAGGATATTAGGCATAAGTAAGAGAGGAGGGTGGAGAGGGAGGAATAGCACCGGAATCATCCAAAGTGGAGTTTCTAGCAAAAGTTTGAGCGAAGAGTTTAGCTTTGTCAGAGAAAGAAGTGATGGTTGTGCCATCAGAATGGGAAAGGGGAGGGAAAGACGAGGAAGAGAAATTGTTGGAGAGGTTTTTGGCTAGATGCCAGATGTCTGTCTTCTTCGTCTTTGTTGGGTAGGCTGGCATGCCCCTCCTCTTGGCCTTGACTGTGCCGACAGTTCCGGTCTTGCGGTCATGGAGGTACTTGGTTAGGATGGGCGGCGTGTAGTAATTGTCGGTGTAGAGAATGTGGTTCTTATGGAAGTGTTTCTCCATCATTCTCTGTACGACAACGCCGCCAAATCCAATGTCGGGGTCAGTCTCAATTTCCCCACCACTGCCGCTGTAGACCACAAATTCCAGTACATACCCCGTCTTACAATCGCAGAGGACGAAGAGCTTGATGCCGAAGCGGTGTCTCTTTGACGGGATATACTGCCTGAAATGCAGCCTACCACGGAACAGGACCAGAGACTCATCGAGGCACATCTTCTGAAATGGAATCAGGTAGGTGGTAAACCGATGACGTATCATGTCATACAGCTTCCTGATTTTCCATAATGTGTCGGGAAGGTGGACTGCCATGTTGTTGGTCAGGTAGAGATAGGAGAGGATGTCAAAGTACCTGTCCCTGGACATGTACTTGCCAAATGCTGGAGTCGTGATGAGATCGGCAGTGATCCAATAGTCTGCCAGAGCGTGCTTCCTGATATGTGTCATCAGCATAGTCAGTGCCAAGAACACATACAGTTCTGCCACAGTGACAGCTCTCCATGCACCATCTTGGCACTGGTCTTCCTGCCAAGAAAGTTGGCACAGATCTCATGATGGTTTTTGGTCTCCTCGACGAGGTATTCCATGACTTCATTGTCATAGAAGCCACAGAAAAGTTCACTGGGGGTAGCATTTGGGCCACAGGGATATGCTGGTGACACCCCGGAACCAATTTGCTGCTCGTCAAAGGCAGGACAATCTGGCTCAAAATCCGCCCCATCTGTCCACACGAACAAGTTGGATGAGCGCGCACGTGCAGCTGCAGCAGGCACATGCCCTTGCCCACGCGGACGCCCACGCCCACACCCAGGGGCAGCGGCGTCGTCAGGCTGAGCCGCACGACCTCGCCCTCGAACTCGTCGTATCGGGACTTCCTCCTCTTCCACATCCTCTTGCTCCTCAGGCGATCTCAGGTCATCTGGGGCAATGTTGGGGTCGTCAGCATCTTCTTCAGAGGACATTTCAGGTGAAGAAGTGACCGGGCGTCGGCGGCGTGGGGGGCGGGAGGCTGCGGGAGGTTGAACAATGGGAGCCTCAGCCTCGGGAGTTGGGCTCCTTTTGCGGGAAGCCGAGGGCTTCTCCCCTGCAAATAATGCTCTACGATGCGGGGCCTGTGGTGGCACACTGTGGGAGGAAAATGCCGCCCCACTAGTACCACTTGTAGAGGCCCTTTGAACATCGTGAGGGAGAGATGAAGCCGAGGGCTGTGGGTGACCCGCGCGGCGTCCCGGGTCAAGGCGTCGGGACAAAGGAATGCGGGTGGTTGCTAGACCAGGGTCGGCGTCACTATCATTATCTTCGCCTTCCCTAGCTTTCTCTGCTGCCCTGTGTGCTTTCTTGGCTGCACTTTTCACTAGAGATTGTTTGTAAAAGTATTTACCCACTTTCAAGGGCGTACGGGCAGGCAAAGGGGGAAGGTCCCGGGCTAGGGCTAGGCCTAGGCCTAGGGTGACCACGCAGTGATGGCGACGGGGTAGGCCTAGGCTCTAGCACACTCGGAATTTCGACTGCACCTTCTTGCAACACTTCCACATCAGGATCATCACTACTATCCCCTCCCTCAAACAAGTCAACATTGTCATCATCCCCAAACCCCACAAAATAATCGTCTTCACTTGCACTACTAATAAAGTTTTTTATCAATCAAGCTTTCTTAAATGGCAAAAAGTTCTCTCTCTATAGCACTATCACTCAACAATATCTTCGCTTTCTTGCATTGAGCCTTTTCCTTGCTTGCAACAGGCATAGATGTAGCAAGCGGGGTGTGCAGGAGGTTGCACAGAATCGGACGCGTCGGAATTCATGATTTCACTATAACTCGCCATGGCGGGCACGTGGGAACTGATAACGGTAGTACAGTAGTTGAGGCTTGGTGGCGCTGCGATCGCCCCTGCAAAGGAAATTTTTGCCGCGCGAATTTCAAAGCACGCTTTCAAGCATAGGGATTTTAAAAGAACACCCGGGCTCCTGCCCATCTGCCGCAGTGTCATTTTAAAATGACACCCGGGCCAGAAGGGTTAGGCGTTTGTCACAAATCGCTAGGTCAAGATGCCAGGGCTTGACATCTACCAATAACATTTTGACAGTGTGGGCATGATCTGCCGATGCTCTACTGACTATGCCACGGCATGCTATGCTGACAGGTACTTACCCGATAGCACTATCGTTAGCGAGTGCTGTATGTATTTTGTACTATTGTTAAGATCTTGTCAAATTGACTAATTCCTTGAATGTGACGATAGTGCGTTGTTATGTGTGCAATTAGTTTGCTTGGGAAACAGATTAACTTGCTCATGTAGTGATGTACACCCTATGTGCTGGATTGTGTTCTTTTATTTCAAAAATTTCTTTTATTAAGCGTTATTTCCGCATAGCGATTTTGAGAAGTTATTTTGCCTTTATCTTATGTCATCCCAGTTTTGGTTTGATAAGTTTGCAAGTTTTACATTTTAATTTATAGTACAAAATATATTAAGGGTATCATAATGGCATACAATTGATACTATCAACAGTGAATAGATACAGTATAATAAAGAAAAATAATTGCAAAATATGAAGAAGCAACAACAGATTTTAAAAAAGAATACTCTTTTAACAAGAGCAATTAATATAAGAAAAAATAAGACAAATAAATAATATCAATAGAAAAATAACAATAGACAAAGATAAACAATCAATACACACAGACAAAAAGTAAGCAGAGGTTATACGAGAAACTTCAAGTTAAAAATTATTGATATCAAATTTTAGAATACAGTCACTATAATTGACCTTAAATTAACTTGCTCATGTGGTGATGTACACCCTGTGTGGTGGATTGTGTTCTTTTATTTATAAATTATTATTTTGCTCAAGCGTTGTTTCCACATGGCAATTTTGATGGGTTTTTTCGTCTTTTTACTGTGTTCGTCCAAGTTTTGGTTTGTTCATTTTGCAAGTTTTACATTATAATTAACGCCTTACGAGCGGGCCCGTCAGAAACTTCTACTACCTGGCAAGCGGGTGGTTTTACCCTAAATGACCTTGTTTCCGTGCTCTTTTTCATGCATAAATAAGAGCCAGATCGTAATACAATTATGTATCCCTGAAAGGGCGTAAATTGAGCTTTCCAATGACACCAGAACCATCCTTCTACGACCACGCGTTCTCTTGCAACGATTGTGCAAGACGAGTGCAAAATCCCTAAAATATGGTAATATCCTTACATAATTCCCTGTGTAGCAAGGGAGGGAGCGTGGATGTGTGTGGAGTAGATGTCAGTAGTCGAGCGGGACCTGTGCCGAGCGGTCATGAGCCGACCTACGCTCCTCCCATCGCTCGGCTCTCTCTGAGCCATTATTGCTCAAAAATTGCATACAGACTTAAGTCCACCCCCGCCACATAGTCCTTGGTTCTCTAGCCCGACTTAAGTCCACCCCCGCTAGACAAGGGTTAAAGATTAAATTTATGCAACAATTTACTTGCATCAAAACCTCTGTCTACTAAGAGTCTGTATAGTAACTTGTTCATTTACAATCTCTATACAGTCCATCCTCCAAATATGCGAGTTTGAAATATGCGATCCTCCACATTTGCGAGGGTGGGTCAAAATTGGAAAAAAAAAATAATATTCCACATGTGCGAACCAGCCCGTAGAATTATAAGGGAAACCCGTCATTTCCTCTAAATTTGCGACCCACTAATCCACATTTGCGGCTGTGTTGGACGAGCGGGGTGGGGGAAAGAGAAGCGGTGAGGCCCAGTAGGGGTGCCTTTCCTCGCCGCCTCGTAAGTCGGAACCCAAGCGTCAAGCCAATTAATAGGTCTAAGCCAACAAACACTCCGCCAATAACGACTTATAAATTAACATTTTCGGCAACAACGGCAAGTCAAAATAGTTACCCACTTTCTAAAATAACGTTTGTATTCATGTAAATAACGGTTATTTCGCGGGAAATAACCAGGCGCATCTTGGAGAGCGTTTGGTTTCCCGCCATCTTGATGACATTGGAGTTGAAGTTGTATTTTTACCACCAAATACAACATCCAAAATTCAGCCACTTTATCAAGAAGTTATAGCAAAATTCAGCCACTTGATCAAGAAGTTATAGCAATGCCAAGTTGTTGTACTATAAATTCGTCCATGACAAGATGAGGCAGGAAGCCGACAAACAAAAAGAAATGAAAGAAATTGCTGAAATTGTGAGCAGTAGCAAGAACGATACACCCCTCGCCGCCTCCCCTCCACCTCCACCGCTCCAGCTCTCCACATCGCCACCAGCAACCCCTGCTTTAATGACTGTATGTCTGTATGTATAAATGTGCCCCACAACCGATATAAATGTACTAACTAATATGGAAATTCGGCGGGTGCCGCCCGTAAGTAATTATTCCCATAAGCTACGTTGTTTGAAATTTGCGAATTTGAAATTTGCGAGGTCGCATGTCGCCCATAATCTCGCAAATTTGGAGGATGAACTGTATATATATCAAGAACATTTTCAACTTAATCATTTATGTTATCTTGTGTGAGGGGGATGGAATTTAGATAAATTAGTTTAGTGACTTGATTAAAATTTAAGATATTGCAAACGATGAATGGAATTTGGATAAATTAGTTTAGCGACTTGATTAAAATTTAACATACTGTATTGCAAACGAGAATATCATCAATATAATCTACTTTTATTATTTAACAATTTAGCAAGTGCTAATTTTTCTGGGATGTTATTTTTCTTGCTACTGTCAACTAAGTCTTATACATTTAAATTCTAAAGCCAGCAAGAATATACCTGCAATTAAAGGGCTAGCATTTCCACACATAGGATTTATAATGTAAAACTTGCAAAATAAACAAACCAAAACTGGGACGACACAAGATAAAAGCAAAAGAACTCATCAAAATCGCTGTGGAAATAACGCTTAATAAAAATCAAATTTTGAAATAAAAGACACGAATGCCTAATATTTGATTGAAAATGTAAGGCCCTAATCTAACATAAGTATTGAAAAGGAGGAATTATAATGTAAAACTTGCAAAATATACAAACCAAAACTTGGACAAACACGGTAAAAAAACAAAACTTTATCAAAATCACTACGGTATGTAGAAACAATGCTTGAGCAAATTACTATGTAGAAACAATGCTTGAGCAAATCACTATGTAGAAACAATGCTTGAGCAAATTACTATGTAGAAACAATGCTTGAGCAAATTACTATGTAGAAACAATGCTTGAGCAAATCACTATGTAGAAACAATACTTGAGCAAATCAATACGGTATGTAGAAACAATGCTTGAGCAAATTAAAATGTAAAACTTGCAAACTAAACAAACCAAAACTGGGACAAGGATAATATAAAGTCAAATTAAATTATCAAAATCGCTATGTGGAAACAACGCTTACTAAAATGAAAATTATTAAATAAAAGAACACAATCCACCACATAAGGTGTAGGCTACATTTCTACATGAGTAAGTTAATCTGTTTCCCAAGCAAACTAAACGCACATATACCAACGCACTATCGTCACGTTCAAGGAATTAGTCAATTTGGGAAGTCCGGGACGTTCTGGTAAATTTTACTAAATTCTGTATGAATAATCTATCTATCTATGTAGCCTACTCAGACCCAATCCCCACTTCTTCTTTTTTTTTTTGGGGGGGGGGGACTCAAGACAGAGCCAGAATAGGAACAACACAACAGAAATCAATAAACACACAAAAACAAAATACAAATTCACACACATCTAGGTTATCCAGGAGAAGACCCAGAGACCAGGGGCACCAAGGTCCCTCCAGCACTCCCCCGGCCCCCAACCACCCGGAGAGGTTCCGATATCGGCAGGCAGACATGCAGCAGAGCCGAAACCACAAGCCTGCCCACCAACTACAATTAATATTTAACTAAATTTTCAATTTGACAAGATATCAACAATAGTACAAAATACAAACAGCACTCACTAACAATAGTGCTATCGGGTAGGTACCTGTAAGCATAGCATGCCTCAAGTGACTCCTACCAATTACTACCCTACAAATAACTTACATTTATTGTACAAATAAACTAAGGAAATCGCAAAAGCAAGCAATTGATAATATCGACAATGAATAGATACAATATTATTTTATTAATAACAAAAAATTATAATTGCAAAATATGAAGCAACAACAGATTTAAACAAAGAGTACAGTACTCTTTTAACAAGAACAATTAATTTAAAAATCAATAATAACAATAGAAAAAGAAAAATAATTAATAAATAAAGACAAAAAGTATACACAGAGGTTATACGAGAAACTTCAAGCCGATAATGCTTGATTAACATTATTGATATCAAATTTTAAAATAGTCACAATAATTGACCTAATTGACAGATTAAATTTATGCAACAATTTACTTGAAACAAAACCTCTGTCTACTGAGAGTCTGTATAGTAACCTAGCTCTAGCCCAAAAGTCATCTACTTTGGTACAAATTTTACAAAATCTTATTAGCTGGGAATAAAAACAATTATAAGTTAGTTTACTATCGATATTACTACTAGGGAAAGTTTATTACGTTAAAATTAAAATCATCAACTTTGTGGTATATTTTAAGTGTGTACTGTTCATTAACAATCTGTATTTTATTATCAAGAACATTTTCAACTTAATCATTTACGTTACCTTTTGTGAGGGGGATGGAATTTGGATAAATTATTTTAGCGACTTTATTAAAATTAAACATATTGTAAACGAGAATATCATCGATATATCTACTTTTATTACTTTTATTAGTTATATCAAAATATACTGAACTAGTGGGAGTAGAGCTAAGGGACGCATTATTAAGATATGAATAAACATTAATGAAATACTGTAATTACCATTCTAAATAAATTAGGTACTGGTTCTGTACTTTAAAAAAAAAGGAAAATAAATATCTTCCGTTCAGAAATAATTCACCAAAATAGAAGGATCAATTCAGGGTAAAAATGTATTAAGCAGGCTACAGGCAATGAGCAATTTTATATGCAAGGTAACATAAAATACTTTGTGCAATTGCTTTACCATTTCAGTACGGGTCACGGTTTCTCATTGCATTCTGGTTATCATTTGATGATTTTACTCCAATTACAATGGATATTTGATAGTTTTTTTTTTTTTTTTTTTCTATGTGATTGAGGGAGGCAAAAGGCATAACTGCCTATAGCGAGTGCCTCCCCCATAGTTGAAAGAGTGACAGGGCCAAAATCAAGGGACGTTCGAGCCAAAATGCCTGGACACACGGAGTTTGAAGCAATTTAAGTCATAGGAAGAGGGAAAGACTGATTCTGGGAGAGAGTTCCAGAGCTCAGCTGTTGAGTAGAAGAAAGTTTGAGAGTAACGTTTCACTCTTGGGTTGGAGAGTTGCACAGAGTAGGGGTGGGATTGAGTTGCAAGACGGGTACCACGTGCCCTACGTAAAGGAGGTGGTATGCACTGGGATAGCTCTGAGGAACACTGATTATTATAGTAGCGATAGAATAGCGAGAGAGATGCAACATTGCGGCGGAGAGAGAGAGATTGCAGAGAGTTGGTGAGTGGACGGGAGTTAATGATACGAAAGGCCTTCCTTTCAACTTTGTCTAGGAGAGCGGTGTGAGAGGAACCTCCCCACACATGTGAACAATACTCAATACAAGGGCGCACTATGCCCCTGTACAGAGCAAGAAGCTGTGCAGGGGAAAAGAACCCCCTAAGGCGGTTGAGCACACCCAGCTTCTGGGAGGCTGCCTTAGCAAGACTGGTAATATGGTCCTTCCAAATGAGAGCAGAAGAAAAAGAGACACCAAGAATATTGAGAGAAGATGAAGGGTTGATTTTTGTATTGTTGAAGAATAAGGGATAGTCCGCTGGGAGATCCTGACGGGTAGATAGATGGAGGAATTGGGTTTTGGAAGCATTAAAGTTAACAAGGTTTTCTCTGCCCCAATTGGAAATAGTATTTAGATCAGAATTTAAGAGTTCTATGGCTTCATTACGTTTGTCGTTGAGGGATTGCTGGCTGGGGCGTTCTGAAAAACTAATGGAGTAGTGTAAGGTTGAGTCGTCTGCGTATGAATGGATGAGAATTAAGGTACAGTTAAGGAGATCATTTATAAAAATTAGAAAGAGAATAGGAGATAGGACAGAGCCCTGAGGAACACCGGAGTTTATAGGGTGAGGAAGTGAACAATGGCCGTCCACAACCGCGGCTATGGAACGGCCGGAAAGGAAATTAGAGACAAAGGCACAGATGGAGGGATAGAAACCGAAGGAGGGTAGTTTAGAAATTAAAGATTTATGCCAGACTCTATTACCTCTAGTTAAAGAGGTAATGGAGATTTATTATGCCTCTATGATTACTAGACATCCTTCATAAGCTGCATTAATTCATCTACTGATACCCAGAGTATAAGTAAGAATGGCATCACCCGTACTAAAGAGGTTAATGAATTACCAATAACAGTACTGTACAATTAAATACAAATTCCTAATCAACATATTAGCACTGGCAAGTGAAATGAAAATAGTACAGGTATGTTATTCGAGGATATACTGGACCATAATTTGATCAATATAACATATGAGGAGGTCCGTGCCAGAGGGGCCAACTCGCCACATTTTCAAAAACAGCGCTCTAGCTGGTTCCCGCTCCGTGAAATTCTTGGGAATCATCTGGCAAAAAAAAACATCCGACTTTCGTCCTTATAGCAACTGCACAGAGGGTTGAGCGTCCCTTGTTTTTGCCGTTTGGCAGACCTTTTATGGGTGTGAATCTGGGTAGACAGAGGGGCCAACTCGCCAACGCGCTCAGCCAATGAGAGCGTGGCTACGACGTGGGGAATTAAATGGCCGCCCGCCCGACCACTCACAGGCGCTGTACGAGACGTGCTTCAGTAGTCACGCTCAAACCGAGTTAGAGTCAACACACGAGTGTATGGTATGTTAACTTTAAACATCAATAACTCAAAACTATACTCGTGGCGAGTTGGCCACTCTGGCACGGACCTCCTCATATATAAGCACTATTTCCTAAATAACAATAAATACAATAAAACAAACCCTTAATTATATGGTATGTTTAGCTTGGAATCATAATCATCAAGCTGTAAAAAAATAAAGAATAATAAAATATAATAAATATATAAATAAATAAACTTCCTACCTCTGGATGATCGTATTCAGCTTCAAAATTACCTAGAAGTGGTACAGAAACGAGTGCTTCATACAGAACACATTCAATGATTGGGATCTTGTTAGAGGACTAGTAAGGACAGTAGCACAATGTTTTGTCGGGTTTTCATTTTAAATTGAGGAAAAATATCTACGGTTTTGATAGCGTAATGCATAAATGCGCGGAATTTCGGTGTGAGTATCCTAGGTTCGAGTCCGGAGTGCCACATGTATTTGTTGATTTCATTAATTGAGTTTAGAAGTAAAGTTGGTTGGTGAAAAAATATGAATTATCTATATAGTTACCAAATGTTTGTCCTAATACACTCAGGTACACAAAATTTTGAGACATCTCCACAAGCAGGACAAACAGATAGAGGTTAATTGGAATAGTACACAAAATTTTGAAAGATCTTGCAAGCAAAAGGACAAATAGATATGAATGATTATCATATCGCCCCAACTACTGGTGGCAGATGTATTTACACATATGACAGAAATTATTCATAAACTGTTGACATCATCTGGAGGTAGCTAAAATTAAAGAAAACATATAATAGCAAATTAAATAAAAATCATCTGGAAGTGGTTAAAAAAAAAAAATCATCTGGTTGAAAGGCATACACTAATAACTGTGAAGCATCACAGTTAGTTTTCTGGTACAGGTGTTCCCAGCAGCTGATCATGATTGCTGAATCTAATGTGCCGTTTACCTTCCCCTATTTTGTCCATGGTGTGGGTAGGAGGACGAGGAATGCTCGACAAAGTGGGCACCACATTAAGGGGAGGAGGGATAGCAGTATGAGGTCGGATAGTGCTATGAGGTCTGATGATGCCTGGGATAAGGAAAGTTGGGGCACTTGACAGGTTGGCAGTTTTGGGAGGACGTGGTGTGTCACAGGATATTATTGGAGGCGCCCAACCCCCAGTGTCTTTTTCGCGTTGTTGTGGCTGTGGATTTGAAGAATCGAAAGACATAGGAGCTACCCATCCACCGGTATCTTTTTCTTGGGGCTCGGACTGTAAATTTCTTTGCTCAAAAGACATAGGGGGTGCCCATCCACCTTTATCCTTTTCTTGTTGCCTGGATTGTGGATTTCTTCGATCATGTTGGTTGGACTGTAGATTTCTTGGATCAAAAGAAACAGGAGCAGCCCACCCACCATACATATTTTCCTGTTGCTCTGCTGGTGGATTAGGTTGCTCAAATGACAGCGGGGCAGCCCATCCACCTAAATCATTCTGTTCATTAGATTGTGGATTTGGTGGTTCCATGGATGTCGGAGCCGCCCAACCCCCAGTGTTCTGCCTTTCTTGTGGTTCCATGGATATCGGAGCCACCCAACCCCCAGTGTTCTGCCTTTCTTGTGGTTCCATGGATGACGGAGCCTCCCATCCCCTAGTGTCCTTGTTTCCTTGTACAATTTGCTGGTTTGAATTATCAGGGGCAGTCCAACCCTCTTCCCGCCGTCTTGAGTTCCATGCGTTACGGGGCTGATGATGGTCACTTCGATCATCCCTGTGGTGATAAGGGACGTGCCTCTGCCCCCCTGATGATTGACTTCTATATGGTCTCCTAAAACTCTGACCCCTGGAGCCAGCATTACCTCGGCTTTGGTATCCGGAGTTTCTGTTTCGTCCGTACGAGCTTTGAGATGCCTGGTATTTCTGGGTGTCTAGGGGGCTTCTGTAATTACCCTGGCTGTGAGTCTGTCTTGAAGGATTGCATCGACCCCGTGGCATGTCGTCCGATTTTCGGAAATTAAAGCCTCTGCCTCTGTTCTCGCTTGAACCCGGCATTCTCCAGGAGGATTCTCCTCCCAACAAAGTATCCTCTGGATGTTGCGAGGATATGTGAGGGATAGAGTGTTGAGAGTAGGATCCAACAGTACCCTGCTGAGCTTGGGGATATATTGGCCGCATAGACCCTGAGGTGTTAGTTACAGCTGACAAAGATTCGCCACTCCGGAAGCCACTAAGGGTAGATGTGGGGTTACAAGCTGAGTTAGTGTTATCGGCAGATGTCTCGCCTTCTGATGCCTCTGATTCATTATCATCACTAGTGGCGTTTGTTGTGATGGTTGTAAAATGTCCAAGGAGATGCAAGGGAAGGGATGACTGATGGTTCTTCTGTAAAATATATTAATAATGACAAATTAGTAAGAATCAAAAGTGCATAATAAATTTCTATACATAGAATAACTTGATGTTGTTGTTGTTGTTGTAGTAGCCCCAAGATGCCCTTTATGGGAATCTTGCAGAGTCCAGGTAGTTCGCCATCTCTCTCAGGTGAGACTACTAACATTTGCATACAGTGTATTTTGTGCCAATTATGGGACAATTTGTTAGTAGTCTTGGCAAATCCAACGTCAAGGCTATTAACCTAATTGCAATGACGACTTTTCTATTTTGACTGCTATGTCGTCATTCCAACCGCGGTTAAAAAGAAAACGTCTAGAGTCTACTCCTTATCTTGCTCTAGGAGACGTTGTACATTAACCAAAACTACCACCGAAGGTGAAAAAAGCATAGAAGAGAAGAAAAAGGGGTTTACCTTAGTTACCGCTTAAGGCCCATCCCGTGTTCCGTCATGTGCAGATCCCTGTCGAACGTGCGCATGAGCGACCCTCTCTTGTCATAATTTTTTCACGCGCTCCATTGAATGAAGTCGCTTTTGTTGTGCTCCTTTAATTCACCCTGTTTAGGTTCGTTTCGGCTTATCTGGCCTTCTTTTTTGTTAGACAGATATTACGTGATCTAGGGCACACGTAAATGGGCTCCTAAGTGTGTATAATGGAGACGCGTGTGGAAATAGCCTACCGAAGGTACGGGGGCGCCTGGCGTTCCTCGTATATGTTTTTCATTCTTTCTCTTTTCATATTCTTTTTTCCTGTTAATCTGGGCATAGTTTAGCTTTTAGCTTAATTTAGCCTAGCTCGTTTTCTCATTCAGGAATTGCCATGCCCCTATGAGTTTTCATTTTTTCATAGCCTAGGTGTACCGTTGGTAAACAATCTGAGATTTCGTTGGTGGCGGTGCTGTTTGTAGAGTTTGTGTCGGCCGCATTATTAGCGTTATTCCCGAGTCCCCCCTTTCGAGTCCTTCACTGTGTCTCAAGGGCCTGGGCGACAGGTGGTTCGTGATACTCCAGGGGTACCCCACGGGGGCCACTCCTTCACACCACAGGTTTTTCGCCCCTGACACATTCTCTGCTCACGGCTAGGCCACCCTTTTTCTCACCAGTTTCATTTACTGGTTTTTGTTTTCTCTTCCTGTTTCACCTCCATCCTTTCAGTCTTTTGCCCAATCCAGGGGTACCCCACGGGGGCCCCTGTTTGTGCGAAACCACCCTCCCTGCCACTTCTCCTCATGGGCTTTGCTCTATCTCTGTGGGTTGGGTGGTTCCTGGGGGATGTGCCTCCTCTCCCCTGGTGTGTCTTCCTTGCCTCTCCCTTTACCGGTTGAGTCAGGATAAATTCAAGGAAGACACTGCTCAGCTTGATGGCCATCATTGCTTGGAGTTCATAAGGAGATGACGCATTTTTTGTGGCCTTTTTTGGTATTCCCTAGACGCTCCTCTCGCTTTTTTCGGCGCCGGACCATCTCGGCCGGTCCCGCAAATTTGCGGGAGCTCGATTCGGTCCTCTGGGACGTTTCGGCTCCCCGCAAATTTGCGGAGATCGTTGGGGGGGTCCCGCAAAATTGCGGGAGGGTGGTGTCGGTACGGTTATGCCTCCATTGGCCCGCAAATTTGCGGTAATAGTTGGCTTTCACTATTGACCTTTTTGATGTCATCTTGTTGCCTGATACTATATTGGTGTATGCACTTTACTGGTGTTATAGGCCCTGCATGTAAGATGTTGAGTGGTGGTTAACACTTTCTCCATCTTTGCAGGTTCTGCTAGTGCTCTTCCGCCTCGGCCGCCCTCCTCACCTACCTCTGTGCTCCCAGTTTAGGGTGAGTACGGATACCTGTTTGCATGTGTGTTCCTGTTTCCCCATGCTCCTTCCCTGGTTTTTCTTGGACATTCTCTCCACTTACTCCTTCGACGTGCTGATTATGTGGTGTGTGTTCTTCTAGTGCAGGTAGGCTGCCTTGCTTTCGCCTTGGTTGTCGCTCCCCGTGCTTGGAGAGCCACAAGTCCTGCTTGCGCCACTCGCTCTGTGTGTCCTCTACGGCCTACCTCCCTACTCTGTGTGGCGCGTGTCTGGCCCTGGTGGATGTGCTGCACCATGGCCCTGGTTCCTCGGCGGCGGCTGTGGCCTCTGCTTCCCTTCCGTCGGTGTGGACGATGGTCTCCCGCCACATTAGGACTGTGGGCCACCGTTCCCCGGCCTTTGTTGCCGACCGGATCCGCGTCGCCCTGGGTATCCCTGACCCGACCAGGTATCACCTGGCCCTCTCCCCTGGGTCCCGCAGCCGGTCGTCCCATCGTCGGGGGGGTTCCCCAGCTCCGTCCACGCTCTCACTCGCCTCGTCGTCCGTCCTCTACTGCCCCTCGTCGTCCTCCTGATCGCCTTGACGACGCCCATCGCCCTCGTCATGGTTCTCGCCCTGAGGCCGGGGTTAACGGCTCTGCCCCTGTGCACCCTCCCCTGGCCTCTACGGATAGGGGCTCTACTCCCTTCTGCCCGCTTCCCCAGCCCAGACGACTTCCTCTTACGTTGTCCTCTCCGCGAGCGGTTGTTCATGCTATAGCTGGCCCTCTGCTCCCTCCTCCTACACTGTCCAGGAGGGTCCGCCTGGATGTCGTTGCTTCTCCTACTTCATCTGCTTCAGTGCCTATTCTTCCTTCACGGTCTCGTCCCACGGTGGAGGTCCCTCCCTCCTCCGCCTCGGTGTCGGGCCGCCCTGTTATCTCAGCCCCGGGATCCTTGCTCTGTTTCCCCCGCGGCTCCTTCTGGCCTCCTTTCACCCGGCCAGCCTTCCCACTCCCGTCGTCCTGCTCCTCCTCATTCTTCTCTTCCTGACCTTCATTTACCGTCTCGCCAGGGGGGTACCCCTCCTCTTGCCTCGGTGGGGTTTCGCGAGGTTTCGGGGTCCCCTTTCTCAGGAGCTGACGTGTCGCTGGAAGAGGGGGCTGGTGCTGTTTCCCCCTCGGCCGTTCGTGATCGGGGACGAGTCCCTCAACGGCGACACAACCGTCGTCGCTCGCCTTCCTTGGGCCGCGACGCTGCTGGTTCGTGTCGTGGGTCTCGCTCCTGCTCACGCTCGCCCCTGCGGGCCGACCAATCTTGGGGGGGGTCGCCTCTCTCGGATCGATTGTCGGCTATGCAGGGCTGGGTTGTGTCACGCATCGACGGGCGCTTGGAGTCGATGCAAGACTCCCTCTTCTCGCGCTTCTTGGCGGGGACACACCCTCAGCGCCTCACCCTACCTACCCCTGCTACGGTCCCCCTCCCTTCTGCAGGCCTACGCTCTGGTCAGACTGCAGCCGCCCTGACATCCTTCCGGCTGTTCAGTCCCTGGCTGTGTTGACGGGTCTGTCCTGTCCTCCTATGGGACAAGTTTGTGCGACGCCGGTACGCCTGGCTTAGCCATCATGCTCGGTCACCCTCTCCCATTGGAGGCCTGGTTTGCTGAGGCCTTCAACTTCACCAACCGATCCGTCGACGGCTCTCCTTCAGTCCCTCCCCCGGAGTCATCACTGATTTTGCCTCCTCTTGTGTCTGTCGGCGGGTTGGACGGCGCGTTCTGGTCCTGGATAAGCGCGCCCGTTCTTGAACTTTGTTCTATTGCTACCCCGTTCTTCTCTCACCCGGATCAGCCCTCTGTCGCCAAGGTTTTTCCCTTGCGACAGAGGGTGACGGACTTATTGTCTTGTCTTTAGGTTCCCTCCAGACGTCTGATCACCACCTGCGGCTTTTCGAGGCGTCTGCGCCAGGCGATCTTCGCGAGGGTTTGGACCGCGTTCAGCGGATCCACCTTCGGCTCACGGTGTCTTTGGTTCCCGAGCTGAAGGCGGTTTTGTGCGCGGCAACTCGGCAACGCCCGACGGTACGGTCCTCGTTCTGCCGGCCGGCCCCCTTGGATATTCGTCATGGTTTGTTGTACTCTGCGCTATATACGTCGGGGCTTTTTGATCAGGATGCTTGGGAATGCTACGCTTCTCTGTCGGCAGCCCCTGCTTCCGACACGCGACAACGCGCTGTGTCATTGCGGACCCTGCTTACGACACGCACCGACGCGCTGTGTCGCGCGCGGGGTCTTCTCAGTCCCGTCCTTCTGCCGGTCCTCTTCGGGGTGCTGCTGCAAGTGCTGCCGCCTTGCACGGGCGCAGGACTGGGACGTTGCAGGCCAGTGCGTCGGTTCCGCCTCGCACTTCTGTTCTTGCCCCCTTTCATCCTCGCCGTGTCGGGGCTGGCCGGCCTTCCACTTCCGGCCACCCTTCGACGGCCAGGGGTTGGGGTGGCCCGCCCTTTTCGACGAGGTTGGGGGGGGGGGGTAGAGGAGGTCAACGTGGCGCTCATGCCCACACGGCCCGTACCGGGGGTACCTCCACGTCAACACAATGTGTAGGTTCTCTGGGTCGGCCTCCTTGTTCTCCTTCTCGCCTGGCCAACCGGGTCGCTCCCCTCCTCTCGGGTGCTCCCTCGGGTTGTTTTCGCTCTTGCGCCCCTCGGTGGCCGCGAGGGACGTTGGGGGCGGCGGGTTGCGCGGAGGGGTCTCACCTGGAGGTGGACGTCCAGACCCCCACTCCGCTCTTGTCACCGACGCCGGCCCATCTCTTCAGAGGTGGCCCACGTGTTCACTTCCATGCCCGAGCTGGGTAGCGTCGAGGGAGTTGACCGCCGGTCACCCGGTTTTCCTCTCCCGTGTCTTTCTGGTACCGTAGACGAACTGCGACGCGATGCGACCCGTGGTGGATCTGTCGGCCCTCAACGGGCACATCGTGCACACACGGTTTCGGATGCTGCCGGTACCCCTGGTACGCCTGGCCCTGCGCCCTCTGTCGTGAGTAGTGTCGCTGGCCCTCCAGGATGCGTCTTGGCTCGTTCCTCTCCATCCTCGCTTCCAGCGATTCTTGGCCGTTCGGACTTCCGATCGTGTGTTCCTGTTCGACGGCCTTCCCTTCGGTCTCCACTTCGCGCCGCGGATCTTCTCCGCACTGGTGGGGCAGGCTCTGGGTCCTCTCCTCAGGAGCGGGCTCCAGATCCTGTTTTCCTTGGCCGATTGGTTGGTAGTATCCGAAGCCCTAGGACTGTGCATAGGCGACGCCCTCACAGTCGTTCGCAACGTCGCATGGTTAGGGTTCCCCTTCGATGTTCCCAAGTCCCGCTTGACCCCGTCGCGTGTCGTGCCATGGGTCGGTCTCGCATGGGTTTTATCCGGCGCTACGGTGACCCGGGGTCTGCCGGCCGCGGTGCACCTTCGGTGGAAGGTCTTCGCCGTGTTGCACTCGGTCTCCCTCCCGGGGTGGCTCTGGGACTCGTTCGTGGGTTCGCTGCATTGGGCCGCTCTGCCCCTTCCCTTAGGGAGCCTCTGGCTACGCCGCCTCCTCCTCATGGGCACCGCGGTGTTTCCGTTGCCCCTATGGATCGGCTCCTGCCGCTCCCGCGTACCGTTCGCAGACGCTTTGGTCGCTGGGTTGTTCGGGGCGCGCTCTCTGCGGCTGTGCCCTGGACAGCCCCCCCCGCCGACAGTCTGGGTAGCCACAGATACGTCGAGCGAGGTTGGGTGAGGTTCCCGATCGAACCTGGGACGTCCACTTCCCGGCAGATGGGTGGGTCTCCCTCCACTTACCCGTCTATGCCCTCGGACTGTTGGTTCCTTTGTTCTTCCTGCGGGACCACGCGCTGGCCCTTCGGGGTAAGTCGGTGGCCTTCGGGTTGGACACTCAGACAAGCTGTCCACTGTTTCCTCCAGGTCGTTGACTCTATTGGGGGGTCTCGGTGGAGTTGTTCTTCCTCGCGGACCGACACCCCTTCTCCTTGCATGCCTCCTCCCTGCCCGGGCCTGCCACCCTGTGGGCGGCCGCCCTGTCGAGTGGGCAGGGCGTTCTTGTAGAATGGGCGATGAAACGGACTGTGTTCGCCGACCTCGCGGCTTCCTGAGGTGTTCCGGAGGTCGCTTTGTTCGCATCGGGGGTGCCGCGCCAGTTGCCTCTGGACCTCTCCCTCCGGCCTCGCGCTCCGGGGGGGGGGGGGTCCGGACGCTTTCATGGTAGCCTGGTACAGGTGGCGGTCGATATACATCTTTCCGCCACCAGACGCGCTGTTGATGTGCCCAGTCCTCGCGAGGCTGCGGCTGTACCACGACTGCGTTTGGCTCCTCGCGCCTCTGTGGCCGGCACGGGCTTGGTACGCCCGGTTCCCGCGGTGGTGCCCGAGTCCGGTCCCTCTACCTGTCTCCGGCTTCCACTTGGGCTAGGTTGGGGACCTGCGGACCTCGTTGGCCTTCGCATCGTGCTTGTTCATGAGGCACTGTGGCTCCCGGTCCCCGGCCGGGCCCTGACTGACTTCCTGCAGCGTTCCTGGCCGTCTTCTCCTTGGGGGACTTACGGGTCCCGCTGGAGGTCTTTTACTAGGTGGCTACAGGCCACTCGCCTGCCAGTTGGCTCTCCTTCCCTCGTCCTACGCTCCTTGTTTCACCTCTTCCGTACACGTCACTTTCAAGTCGACGCTATACGTACCCACTTGTCTGCCGTCCGGGGGGTCTTTGGGTCCGTCGCTGGGCTGGTCGTTCCGCCACAGGAGCTGGATTCCTTCCTGACGGCTGCCTTCCGGGATCGACCGCCTCCGCGCCAGGTCCCTCCGCAGTGGGATCTGGGGCGGGCTCTGGTCCTTCTGGCTTCACCCACGTATACAAGGGCCGCTACGCCGGTTCCGTTGCTCGGGCGTCCACTCTTCCTTGTCGCTCTGGCCAATGGGGATCGGGTGTCTGCACTAGCGGCATTGTCACGGCCCCGGGACTGCGTGCGATTCTCTCCGTCCTTGCATGGCGTCTCGTTCGCCTCCTCCCCTCCTTTTGTTACCACGCATGGGAGGGAGGCCCCCGTTTTCCAGCCTTTCGCCGTCCAGGCTTTACGGCGTGGGCATCCTCGCCTTGTGTTGTGCCCGGTGTCAGCCTTGCACTCCCCTGTTGCGTCTGTGGCGCCGCCTTCGGGTACTGCTGTGTGGGTGTCTACTCGGACAGGTGGGAGGCTCTCGCAGGTGCAGATGGGCCGCCACGTTTGTCGGAACGTTCGTGCCTGTCACCCTGTTTGTAGGGGTTCTGCGCACGATGTCAGATCCTTTGCTGCCTCCTTCCGGTTCCTGCCACGTCGATCCTTACCTGCCATCGCCTCAGCAGTTTTGTGGTCTTCTATCAATTCCTTCCTCTCCTCCTACCTCTCCGTGTCCGGTGTTCGACCCCCTCGGCCGGTGATTGCTCTCGGGGGTCGTGTTTCCTGGTGCTCTGGTGAAGATCCCTGGTCTTCCCCCCTTGTCCCTCGTTCTTTTCCTTTGTTTTATTTGACAAAGGGGGGGGGTACGGGTTGCAACACTGGATTGCAAGTTTGGGATTATGTATTGTTCCAGTAAGTGTTTTTGCCACATTGAAAATTGTGTTTTGTTCTTGTGTTCAGTGTTTTTGGTTGGTTTTTGAAGAAAAGGGATTTTGGGTACAGTACCTTTTTGGTTTCAGACAAGTCTATGTTTTTGCATTACTATGAATGACGGGCATGTGTTAAAACTGTTCTTTTTAGCTACTCCTCAGTTTTTCACTCTTTTATTAAATCTCTTGTTTAAATTGTGTCTTTGTCATTCATAATTTTGTTTTATGCATTGTTTTTTTTGGTAGGTTGGGCTTGGATGTCCTCCTCCTATTTGTTATGCAGCCTTGACGTTGGATTTGCCAAGACTACTAACAAACTGGGAGGTTTGACGTACCTCCCAACCTACCAAATAGGAAAACCTACTATTTGGTAGTAGTCTTGGAAAATCCAACGTACATAATACCCTCCCTCACGCCGGACCCCTGCCCATCCGCGTTCTTCTGCTGACGTGAGATGTGATGACAAGAGAGGGTCGCTCATGCGCACGTTCGACAGGGATCTGCACATGACGGAACACGGGATGGGCCTTAAGCGGTAACTAAGGTAAACCCCTTTTTCTTCTCTTCTATGCTTTTTTCACCTTCGGTGGTAGTTTTGGTTAATGTACAACGTCTCCTAGAGCAAGATAAGGAGTAGACTCTAGACGTTTTCTTTTTAACCGCGGTTGGAATGACGACATAGCAGTCAAAATAGACAAGTCGTCATTGCAATTAGGTTAATAGCCTTGACGTTGGATTTTCCAAGACTACTACCAAATAGTAGGTTTTCCTATTTGGTAGGTTGGGAGGTATGTCAAACCTCCCATTATGAGGTGAAACTGCAGCAAGTTGTCAAAGAGCTTGGTGTGGTTTGTGGGAGGAGGAAGCTGAAGGTGAATATCAATAAAAGTAAAGTGATGGTGTAATAGAGGTTATCATAGGGTGAATCTAGATGTGAGGCTAAATGGGGAAATATTGGAACAAGTAGTGTTTTAAATATCTAGGAGGAACGATAACCAAAAATGGAGGTATGTAAATGGAGGTAAAACAGAGTATGTGAAGGAAGGAAAGTTTTCGGAGCAATGGGAAGTGTGTGGAAGTTGAGAAATCTTAAAATGACAGTTAAAAGTGCAATGTATCAAGGGATTGTTGTACCAACAGTGATGTATGGGGCTGAGACATGGGCTCTGAAGGCAAAGGAGAGAAGAAAGCTGGATGAGATGGAGATGAGCTGCTTGAGGAGTATGTGTGGAGTGACTTGTTTAGACAGATTGATGAATGAAGAGATACGTAGGAGAGTGGGGCAGCAGGAACATTTGTCGGCCAGAGTGGACAGAAGGGTGCTGATTTGGTATGGTCATGTTGAACGAATGGAAGATGAAAGGCTTACAAAGAGAATATGTGAGTCACATACAAGGGGAGGTAGAGGGGTAGGAAGAACTCCATTGAGATGGAGAGACTGTGTAGGACAAGCGTTGGATGATAGATGAATGACTATAGATCAGGCAAGAGAAGTGGTAATAAATATGAATGAATGGAAAATGCTAGTGAATAGATAAGTGTATAAACGCGGTCGTTTGGGAGAGAGGGTCATGCGCCAGTTGGACTAGATAATAATCCGTCAGGCGCCTGGCCCGGGGAGCCGGTAGAAATGAAGGGTACGCCTGGAAGCATGGTGGGCGGGCTTGTCGAGGCGGCTTTGCTGCGGGTCTGCCTGCGGAAATCGGAGCATCTCCGGGGGATAAAATGGGGTAAGTGCCAGGGTATATACATACATGGGACATAAATTATTCTTTTGTAAAATAATGAAAACAAATTACTGAAAATTTAAAGTACAATAAAGTACGACTCCGACGAGACAACCCGAGGGAGGCCTAACTCCGTTGAAACCTTTGCCACAGGGGAAATTACTGATGCCACCACCAGCTGCTCCACACCAGGTGCCAGTGGCGCCTCCTCCATCACACAGGAAGCCACAGCCATAACGAGTAGAACCAACGAGACAACCCGAGGTAGGCCTAACATCAACGTAACTTCTGCCACTGAGGAAATTAATGAAGTCTACCCTGCAGTGAGGAGCGTCGGAAGCGGTACACCCGCTATAATGAGTATAGCAACACCTGGGGCCTATAATGTAGCTGTAAGTACAGGCAACGCGCAAGGCATCACTACAGCACTTGCGACGGGAAGGAGCTCGACGACAACCCCTATCGACAGGATCACAACGCCTCCACCCTCAGGTGATAAGGGGGAGGGTACTGTTCAAGGACAATGGTTTAGGGTACATTCCACCAAAGGTAAAACTCATCACATACCTGAGGGGGAACAGAGGCTGAATGGAGGTACCGGTACTGGTACCACAAACAATGTTAGGAATTCTATGGCTGTGCAAATTCAACCTAGGAACTTTATGCATCAGGGGATTAAGGGTAAAAATAAAAGTACGGGGATAAGTACAGTTAAAAAAGTGAAAAGATCACGCATAGCCAAAGTATTCGCGACAGGTTTTAAGCCAGGAGTGACGGCATCCGACTTGAAAGAATATCTCTCCAATAAACTCAGTCTTAGTATGGATGTTGAACCAATTATTCCCTGGTCTGATAGGCACACATATATTTCATTCAGAATAAACTGCGAGTGTCCAAATCCCGAGGTGTTTATGGATGAAGAACTTTGGCCAGAGGAAGCATCGGTGTACTGGTGGAGAGAACGTAGGGCACAGGTACCGGTATCAACAAATGAGGACTCTATAACTACGGTAACCCACCCTCCCAACAACTCTTAATCATGGATATAAAGTCTACTTCATCTCCCAACAATTTGCGTATTGCTACTTATAACTGTAGGGGGCTCCCTAAAACCAACAGAGGGCTTCTCCTACGCCCTGATGTAGTAGACGTATTTAATACCAGTGATATTGTGTGCCTGCAGGAGACTTGGTATTTTAAACAGGATTTGGGTAACCTCAGTACTATCTGTGATAATTTTCATGGGTTTGGGGTCTCGACTACCGATGCTATGGATGGTCTAGTAGCAGGTCACCCACCGGGAGGAGTAGCTATTTTGTGGAGGGACTCTTTAGACAGCCGGGTTAAACCACTTGTAACAAATTTACCATGGTGTACAGGTATAGAAATAGAAGATATCCAACGGAAAGTAGTTATTCTTAGTGTGTACTTGCCCTACCAATGTAATGAAAATGAAGAACAATACCTGGAATGCCTTGGAGAGCTAAGTGCTCTTTTACAAGAACTAAATACCACCTGCTACTCTGTAATAGGGGACTGGAATGCTAATCTGAAGGACATGAGTAACTCTCTGTTTGCTAGTCATATGACTAACTTCTGTGGTGAGCATGATCTAATTATCTCTTCTCAGCTCATGCTCCCTCATAGTAGTTACACATGTGTCAGTGCAGCATGGGGCTCAACGTCTTGGCTAGATCATACCGTAGCTAGTGCTGATTTCCATGATATGATAACAAATATGGAAATTCAGTATACATATACAGATGAAGATCATATCCCATTGACCTTAACAGCTAGTTTGGAAAGAGCGCCAGAATTAACCCAGTCAAACAATAGTGTAAATCCAAAACTGCCATGGGGCGGGCTTGACGAGGAGGAGTGTGAGCAATTTTGCACTTTAACACACACTCTCCTTTCTGAGCTTGATCCTGGCAGTGAGGATGCCATTACCTGTGAAGACCCCAATTGTGTTAATGCTAGTCATCGAGAAGAAGTCAGCAAGCTGTACAATAATATTATATCTTGTCTTACTAAGGCTAGTGACATAGTATTTCACAAGCATAACAAAAATTACTCTTTTAACAAACCTGGGTGGAATGACCATGTTTCAGAACTATACCAGGCATCCCGAGATGCTCGTAGTGTATGGCTGGATCATAACAAACCGAGACAGGGACCCATTTTTGACATGTTCACCAGACTAAAGGCTAGATGCAAGTATGCAATCAGATATATAAAAAACAATGAAAATGTATTAAGAAGAGAAGCATTGGCCAAAAACTTTGCTAGCAAAGACACATTGGCCTTCTGGAAGGATATTAAAAAAAATGCATAATAGCTGCACACCTCTACCCGTTAGTGTAGATGGGATCTCTGGTACTAATAACATAGCCAATCTTTGGAAAACACATTACCAAACTTTGTTTAACTCTGTTGGGCACCAAGGAAATACCATTGCTGCTACAACAGAGTGTAACAAAGAAGAAAAATATGACACAATTAAAGTTACAAGTGAAAAAATCAAGGCTGCAATAAGTAGGCTAGATGCTAACAAATCCTGTGGTTTTGATGGTATATATGCTGAACATTTGAAGTACTCCTCCACTCTCCTCTTGGAGAAACTCAGCAGTTGCTTTACCAGCTTTCTAATCCATGGTTTCCTACCAGAATCTATGATGTCCGTTACCTTGATACCAGTAATTAAAGACAAGGCTGGCAAAATTACATCAAAAGACAACTATAGACCTATTGCCCTTGCCAGTATTGTAAGTAAGATACTAGAGTTAATCATTTTAGACAGAATCTCAGTGTATATCTCAACTAATAGTAATCAATTTGGTTTTAAAAAGAATCATGGTACGGACCAGTGCATCTACACTCTGAAGGAGCTAGTGGATGGGTACATCAAAATGAACAGCTCTATTTTTGCATGCTTTCTTGATGCTAGTAAGGCATTTGACAGAGTCTGCCACAATATCCTGTTTGATAAATTAGCAACAAGGGGAGTGCCATCCTATATACTGAGAATCTTGAAGTACTGGTACGCCAATCAAACATTTAATGTAAGATGGGGTAACATTATTTCGGATTCCTTTACAGTAACCAATGGAGTGAGACAGGGTAGTATTCTCTCACCTTACTTATTCAATGTATATATGGATGAATTAAGTGATAAATTGAATAAAGAGCAGATTGGATGTTATGGTGGGAATAAAATCATCAACCATCTCATGTATGCTGATGATCTGGTCATTATTGCACCGTCTTCTGCGGGTCTGAGCAAACTTCTTGATATATGTGAATCTTTTGGTAGTAAACATTGTGTTAAATTCAACCCACTGAAAAGTGCTGTTCTTATATTTAGATCAAAATTACTGTATAAAAGTAAACTGCCAAATTTCTCACTCAATAATCAAATTATTCAAGAAGTAAACAAAATAAAATACCTGGGACACATTATCTCAAACGATTGCTCAGATGATGCAGATATCGGCCGTCAGCGCAGACAGCTATATTTACGTGGTAACACCATCTTGAGAAAATTCCACATGTGTAATTGGGAAACTAAAGTCACTTTGTTCCGGACATATTGTTCCTCTATGTACACGGCCCATTTGTGGTGGAAGTATAAGAGAGCCACCATAAATGGTCTGTGTACATCCTATCATAATATACTCAAGATGTTCATTGGTCTCTCTAAATATGAAAGCACTAGTATGGTGTGCACACTGTTGGATGTGCAGTGCTGTCGGGCTGTCATTAGGAGACTGGTGTACAGCTTTTCGCAGCGACTGCAATCCTCCAGTAACACGCTGATTGTAGCTCTTTGGTCTAGTGATCATATCTATGAATCCCGTATTATATCTCACTGGCAGAAGCTGCTGCACACATAGTATGTACTGTAATGTAATATATAGGTCTAATTGAACTATGAGCAATGATCTGTGCAATAGGTGTTAACCAACATTGAGCAATAGCCTTAGTTAGCCTATCTGTGTTATATTGTGACAAAATGTGATATGTGCTCTATTCTGTAAATAGGCCTACTGTATTTTTTATTTTATTGTGTCTTTATTAATATATCTTTGTGTATAATTATTATCTGTGCTCTGACGAGAAGTGTATGTGATATGGACCATTAGGTCGTACTGTATTTATACTGTATCTATCTATCTTATGTGTCTGGAATAAAGAATTATTATTATTATTATTATTATTATAATATACTTAACTGTACTGTACAGTGGACAACAGTATCAATATTTGTGCCTACCTTCTGATGACTACAGGACATGCAAAGCATAATCGTGAATAGCTAAGCTAACCCCAAACACTTTCTCATCAATTTACCCTAATTCTCTTAGTTACGTTTCGCTGCATGTCTGCCTGCTAAGATCGGAACCCCTCCGGGTGGTCGGGGGCCGGGGGAGTGCTGGAGGGACCTTGGTGACCCTGGTCTCTGGGTCTTCTCCTGGATGACCTAGATGTGTGTGAATTTGTGTTTTGTTTTGTGTGTTCACTGTTTGTTTTCTGTTGTGTTGTCCCTATTCGGGCTCTGTCTTGAGTCAGTCGGCCACCCCTCCCCCACAAAAAAAAAAAAAAAAAAAAAAGGAAAAATGGGGATTGGGCCTGAGTATATACTGTAGATAATAATAATAATTATTATTTAGTTTGCATTTTACAATAGATAGATAGACGTTTCACCTAATTAAAATATACAGTAACATATATACTCCCCTCAATCAGACAATAATTATTATAATTTGTCAATGTACCATTGAACTCGACACAAAAAGAATTTCTAGGAATAGAAGGGTTAAAAGTACAGTCTACAATAATAATTCAACTCTGACAGGTTCTTCCTAAATTATGAATTGTCTGGAGGTATTCAGAATGACGCATAAACTGACATCATCTGATTGAAAAGATTAACAAACAAACATTATATGCTCATACCTTAGGCAGAGGAGGTGTTGGAGGTGGTGGGTTGCGTGTGAAGGTGCGTGGAGTAGAAGGGATGGGTGTGGCTTGCTTCCCTCGTACATCATCACCCCTACTCTTCTTCCAGCTCTCATTCCTCTCTTGTTTTTGCCAGGAGAAAGAAGAGGAGGTAGATGGTGTAACGTAGCTCGGGTTTATATTTTCACTTGTCTTCATGCTATTGCACATGGAGGGAGCTGTTGCATAGTGACCTACATTCGTCCCACCTCCACTAGTGACTGTACCCCAAGCTGAAGGAACTGAAGCAAACTGGCTCATGTTCCTCGCACTCTCGCTTGTTTGAGATGTGCAGTGCGACGGATTAAAGTGGCTGGGGCTTGCTCTCGATTCCACTTCATGCTTCGTGAGCTTCATCTTCTGATTATCACCACCAGGCATTCTGACCTCTCCCACCATTCTGACATCGTCTTCGGAGGTGTCAATATCAACCTCGAACTCTGGGGCTATGGCGTTGAGGTCGATAAGTTTTGTCCTGCTTGTAATGTGGATACCGGCACGCTGGGAGATTTTTGTGATCTTAGTCATCTCAGCCATGGTGAACTTCGCAGAGGTGGTCATCATCTTATTGGTACTCAAAGACGCTGCGCTTGAAGACAACTTGACATTGATGGCAGATGTAGAAGCCATATTCTTGGAATTTTGCAGGTTAGCGATGATGGACGAATTGCCTGAGCCACACAAAACTGACATGGGTTCCAGTTCCTGCATGCCAGAGTCATTGCTGGAATCGGAGAGGTCGTGCATGAGGTCTTGAGCTAAGGGGGCCGTGGGAGCTGGGACGGAGAAATTGGCTTCTGCTCCACAAGCACTGAAATTTAATAGAACCAGTATTAAAAAGGACCTCTAACGAGGAAGAAGCCTGAAGTTGAAAAATTTGTATGCATTGTATGCAAAGCTGAGCTTGTGTTCAATGACCGGCTCGATAGTATTAACTTTGGCAATGAGTTACTGGAGATAGTGGACAAGCTTGGGAGATACCATCTCTGCTGGTGGTGGGGCCGAGGCCGCCACGTTCGCCAGAATTAGATGCGGCTGTAGAAAGTTCCGAGAACTGCTGCCATTACTTAACATGAGAAGACTCCCTCTCCCCTTGAAGAGAAAGGTGTACGCTTCATGTGTTAGAAGCACTATAATGCCCTATACTTAGCGGTTTTAGCGCTATTTATAGTACACAATAAAGCATTAATAAGACAGGTTTTTACTCTACTGGAGTTACTTAGATTTTAGAATAGAAACACGTATACAGTTTATATGAGTTCATTGACAAGACAAAGTAATCAAAAGGCAAGTAAACAAGACAGAATAGAACTTGCTGGAGTTGGGGTTTGTCTCAATGAGTTAGCCCGTTCAGTACCGGTCGGTGACATCCTTTTAATTATATTTAATTATATATGTAGATAATTTTATTCAGCTTAGGAAGGACCTCTAGCAATAATAAGGCTTCAAACTATCTCCACCAACCCTTTTAACCCATTGACTGCGGGAGACGTTCCAGAACGCATAGGCAATTTACAGTACTTTCCAGGCTTTAAAAGCCTGTAAAATCCGTAGAAATCGAGTGTCAGTGGGCGGGACAGCGAGGGGCCCACCTCCGACTGTCAGTACAGCCAGCCGCGCACTGAGGGAAACTGTGGTCTTGGACCGCGGTCTCAGCAGTGTTGCCAAGCGCTACATTGCTAATAATTAGCGAGTTTTCCCGAATGTCTATGGCAGCGCTGCGGGTGAACCCCGCGAGTTAGGAAGCTCGTTCTAGTGTTATTTTGAAGCTATTTTCGTCTAGTTTTCGGCAGAATACATTTAATTTCATGCAGATACTTGATTAATCATTCAGGAGTGCCTGAATATGCCCTAAATAGCGCAAATATGCCCGCAGCGTAAGTGTTAACTACCACATATATCCTTCCTAAGCTGCATAATATAGTCTAAGTATAGCTAAGATAAAATACAACCCACATCGCTGGTACTCAATGGGTTAAGGAGTTAAATGTGCGTTTGTTAAGGCCTGTTCACATGGTCATGTTTTCCTCCATCCTCCAGTAAGTGCTGAGATTTGGAAGGGCAAATCTCACCGTGGTGTCATATTTCACTGGGAAATTGAGGAACCAACATGTTGGTTTCTTGGGTATTCGCAACTCCCAGTACTCAGCGTATATCCGATACAATGACTTGGCCGCTTGTTTGGCCACCTCTCGTATCACACGAAAAACAAAAGACGTTCAGTAATGCGTGTTTGTTTACA
Source organism: Paralithodes platypus (assembly GCA_032716605.1). Lineage (NCBI taxonomy): Eukaryota > Metazoa > Arthropoda > Malacostraca > Decapoda > Lithodidae > Paralithodes > Paralithodes platypus. Next base: position 38,408,586 of record CM064486.1, on the reverse strand, counting down.
TTCATACCATTCCACTTCAAGAAACAAAAACGATATATTAAGCAGGCCATATACGAAGAAGATATCTGATACTATTCTGAGAAGATAAGAAGAAAGAAGAGGTAAACATAATAATTACAGAAATATGAAAAGAAGGATAAAAGTCGGTCAACTCATTCACTTGATAATAACAAAACAAATAGGGAGGCAATTTCACTAACCTACTTTGCTTACTTTGTACTTCGTGTATACAACTACAGTATATCCCAAGCACCAGCAGACGCATTAGGTTTATCTTCGGCTCTTCTTAAGTATGTCTGCAAAAACAAAACGCATCCAATTTTGCGAGTTGTTACAATATCCATTGTTAATAATTTACTATAGTTTGCCATCGCCCGTTTTCTTTTAATTGCTCCCATCATTGTATTGTAACCGCCCGGGCCCCGCATTCAAGGACTTGCCAATAATAACTAGAGATTACCTCATGTATTTATCTCACCCCTGCTCATTATAACCATCACCCTGCACCCCTGAGACCCTCTACAAACATGAGTGGCACTGATATCACTATATAAATTAATACATGTGCTTTCTGCTTGGTCATTCTCTGTCCACAGTCCATAACCTTTGACTCGCTCTCTCGTATGAACACTTTTTGAATCTCGACGGAAATTTTACGGCAACTCTTCCCCATCCTTCCCTTGGAATGGAAACTGAAAATGACCGTGTGAACCGGCCTTTATATAGTATTTGCGAGCAGGTGTTGGGAGGAGGCGTTATTACTGTAACTGAAATATATACAGTATGTATATATCTCGATAGGCATTGGTGGAAAATGACCAAAAGAAATCTGAGATATACCGTAAGTATATCAGATAAAAGACAAAGACAGCGTGTGGATTTGTTTTACCTTTTACGTTAAGTAGGGAACCCAGACGAAGGGGAACAACAAGACACTATGGTATCTCATTATTAAACTCCACAGAGTCCTCTAGTATGGCAGGTAAATGGCGTTGCAGTGTAGGTCTTCTTTCTTCTTCTTGTCTCAGGCGGGCAGGTGTAGCTGACGACTCACAAATAAATAATTGTGAGTACAGTATATTGTGCAGGGCAGGCAGCCACCGTACTTCCCCCATGATAATTAGTCACTGGGTATGATCCACGGTCAGTGACCAGTGGACTTTGTTCAGGACAGGTTGTTATACTTAGAGCAATACTTAAGGAAATCGACTGAGTTCTATGATTAACAATGATGATCTAAACCTATCATGAAGATTTTTCACCTCCACTTACTCGAATGCAGTACATGAGTGTACACCATTAAAAAAACAAAGATCAGTACATAATAATAGGCCTAAGAGGTGGAATAACGACATTGCGGACTGTCTGCTTGCTAAAAAGAATGCTCATGATAGATTTAACATTTCTGATACCCATGAAAATAGTGATATTTGTAGATCTACGACGCAAAGCTAAGACGCTAATCAAACAAAGTAAAAACACACTAGAATTACATGTTGCAAATCAAAGTACGACAAACCAGAATTTTGTTTATAGTTACATCAGGAAGAAGAAAGTAGTGACTACAACAATTGGACCGTTAGTCGATGAGAAAGGAGATTAAACTAAAGATGAAGCAAAAATGAGTAACGCTCACAACACCTTCTTTGCATCAGTTTTTAAAACAGAAGACCTTAGTAATATCCCTACAGCATCGCCAGTTCAGATAGATAATTCTGACGTTCTAAGCAGTATCAGCATTATAGAGAGAAGTTTTGAAATGTTTAGATAAACTCAAGGTAAATAAATCGCCTGGACCTGATATGATCTCGCCTAGAGTTCTAAAGGAAGCTAAGTATACGAGCTCTCCAAACCACTGACATTGCTCTTCAAAAAAGGCAGCAAATCCTTACCTAGTAACTATTGTCCAATTAGCTTAACCTCAGTTGTATGTAAAATACTAGAAACACTCATAAGAGACAAATTCGTAAATCATTTAGAGAAAAACAACATAGGCCTACTTAAAGATACTGTACTCAACATGGTTTTCGTAATAAATGCTCCTGCTTAACAAACCTCTTTGGACTTCTTCCACGATATTCTCAACATATATGATGAGAGCAAAGCTGTAGATATCATATACCTTGATTTTCAAAAGGCCTTTGACAAAGTTTCCCACAAACGTTTATTGATAAAACTAAAAGCGCATGAAATACAAGACGGTGTGTTGAAATGGATACAAAATTGGCTCAATGACAGAAAGCAAAGAGTAGTCAATAGTCATAAATGGTAAAGCATCCAAATGGAGCAATGTAAGTAGCAGGGTACCCCAGGGATCGGCACTGGGGCCAGTTCTCTTCCTAGTATACATTAACAACATAGATGAGGGTCTCACCTGTACAATCTCAAAGTTTGCTGACGATACAAAAATTGCAAATAGCGTACTCTCAAATGAACATGTTGAAGATATTGCAACATAATCTAGATAAGTTGTCACATTGAGCTCAAAGTTGGCAAATGGGTTTCAATGTGGATAAATGTAAAGTACTGTACTCCATATCGGAAACCGAAATGAGAAAGCAAAATATTCAATGAATGACACCCAGCTTACGAGTGTACAGAGAAACTGATTTGGGAGTAACAATATCGAATAACCTAAAACCGAGTCAACAATGTTCAGAGTTGTTAACACCTTACGAGCGGCCTAGGCGGTAATTTCTACGTACTGCCCAGCGGGTGGTTTTACCATAAATGGCCTTGTTTCCGTGCTCTTTTTCATGCATAAACAAGAGCCAGAGCATAATACAATTATGTATCCCTGAAAGGGCATTAATTGAGCTTTCCAATGACACCTGAACCATCCTTCTACGATCACTGGTTGTCTTGCAACGATCGTGCAACCGAAGGGCAAAATCGCTAAAATACGGTCATTTAGTTACATAATTACGTGTGTAGCGAGGGAGGGAGGGTGGATGTGTGTGGAGTAGATGTCAGTAGGCCCACGGCAGCCGTGGCGAGCAGTCATGAGGCAACCTACGCTCCTCCCGTCGCTCGTCTCTCTCTCAGAGCCAATATTGCGCCAAAATTGCACACAGATTAAAGTCGGGCCCCGCCACATAGTCCAGGATTTTAGATACGGACTTAAGTCGGGCCCCGCTACGAATGGGTTAAGAAGGCAAACAAAATAATTGGCTTTATAGGAAGGTCATTTGAGCATAAATCCAAAGATGTAATCCTAACTCTTTACAATTCCTTAGTCCGCCCTCTCCTTAAATATTGCGTTCAATTCTGGTGCCTTTACTACCAAAAAGGTATAGACAAGCTAGAACGAGTTCAACGTAGAGTTACCAAAATTATACCTCGTCTAAAGAACAAATCATACAAGGAGCGTCTTAGAGAATTAAATCTATTTACTTTAAGCCAGCGCAGATTAGGAGGCGACTTAATTCAAGTGTTCAAAATCATCAAAGGCATCGACAATATAAACTTTAATAAATATTTCACTATCGACCAAATAACACGCGGGGGAACGGTTGCAAAATTATTGGTAAATCTTTTAACGCACACGAGTCCAAGAAATTCTTCTTCAATCGAATTGTCAACTTGTGGAATGGCCTTCCCCGAGATGTCATAGACTGCAGCACCGTTGATTCTTTTAAACTTCGCCTAAACAAATACCTTGCCTTAAATCCACGACTGACTGCATTTGTAAATGAATACAATTTTTTTTTTTTTTTCCCTATTATATTACTAACAACTGTCCTCTACTAACATCTAATCCTGCCACGGACATTTAATCTCAGGGCAGTTTTCCCTTTCCATTTTTCCCTTACCCACTCTAAACCACTGTTTGGACACTTGACCATCAGTGTTTTGGAGGGCAAGCAGCCTTGAGGGGTCGCTGGAACTGTTGTTGCTTGATTTCCTTTGTACTCCTAAACTGCCCCAGAGCCATTATAGCCATTGGGTATGATTCACGATAGGGTATCGGTGAACATTGTACAGGGCAGGTTGCCGCTATACATGCCTCAGGACATGGGGTCGCTGATTATGACTCAAGGCAGGTTGCTGTTGAGTTTGACTCAATAGAGGTACTAGTTGAGCCTCATTCCCAATAGTTTTTTGCCCTAACTGGGTAATTGGTCCCAAGGCTGACCTGACGTCTTGCTCTGCCAGTGAATATATCTTGCGATTTTTCCTCTCCACACTGGCTGTTGAACTGAGGGAAAAAAGGTCAGCTTGCCCTGGACCTAGAGGGTCGAGTTAGGTCCTTCTTCCCTTGAGTTAAATGGATCAAGTGGCACTGGGCAGGGCACGCTTGATAAGTAAGGGGGCCACGTGATTGAGGATAGCATTCCACCCCGCTCTGTGAGAGAGAAAATGGCCGGGACTCCAGGTACTTTCAGAGAACGTTCCTATGAGTGACTAATGTAAATTATTTTTGATCAATAATTGTAGGTTACATTTGCTTAGACTCCCAAAATGCAATTGGCACAGTTAACACCCTGGTACACACTAAACACACAAAATTATGGAAAATCATGCACACACGGATTATCTTACCGAAGTTTAGCGCAGAGATCCTGGTGTTCATTATTCATAGCAGCCAGGGCGTTCTTGAGGTACTCCTGCCCCTCCTTTATACTCATCACCTCGCCCGCCATCCTAACAAAGAAGAGAAGGCAGTCAAAATTTAAGAAAATTAAAACAAAATTCACTAAGTCTATAGCTCTACAGTATTTTTGTGTATGTGCCTCTCTCACTAAGTTAGCATATCTGTCTTTTCAGTCTGTCTGTCAACATTAACACACAAAAATACTAACAGGCAAGAAGCCTCTTTGGAGACTGAATGAACCATAAGAAGCAAACATTTGATGTCCTAATGGAAACATTCCAGACACCCCTGTTTTGAGCTGCCTCACTTGTCGAGTTTTTAAATTAAGAGTTCAGATCAGAGTTCTTGTTTAAGAATGGGGTGTTCCTTAATTTCTATAGTTTCAGGAGCTAATGTCTAGCGAGGCTGGTCCTAGAGATCTTGGCCCCATTCATTGCTCTTTTCTTTCACTAAAACATTAGGCTGTCCATAATGCAGTTGGGTCTAAGTACATGATTAGATTGATATCCAAAATTCAAAAATGGATATTAATCATGATCGTGTACATGGCCTTTAACTGTGTTGGTGGTGTAATGGTTTAGATACTTATGTTCTGGGTGTGGTGTCTTGAGTTTGAATCCCGGGAGGACCATATGCTTTCATTAATTTATTCAAGTGCATTGGGGTTTGTAATGGAGGATTAATGTTAAGAACAGAGTGTTCATTTATTTCTATAGGTTTAGGAGCTAATGTCTAGCGAGGCCGGTCCTAGTGATCTTGGCCCCATTCAAAAATAAAATAAAATAAGTGGTGCGAGGAGAGGAGCAACGAAAAGGAAAAAAGAGAAAAAGGAGTGGGAAAATATGAAGAATGAATCTATGTATGTATGTATGTATGTATGTATATACTCTAGCACATACCCCATAGCTGAGGATAGCCGATTCGAGACAGAGAGGAATAGAGCAATGAAAAGGGAGAATGAGAAGAGGGGAAATAAGAAGAGTATAACAATGAAAAGGGAGAAATAGAATGAGAAGAGGGGGAATAAAAAGAGTAGGCTATAACAATGAAAAGGGAGAAAGAGAATGAGAAGAGGGGTACGGTAATAAGAGAAAAACAGGAAAAACAATAAAAAGAGAGGAGAGGAATCAGGGAGAAGATAACAACAAACGACTCCCACCTTTGAACGGGTGCACTGATGTTGGAGTCGAGTCGGTCCCTCTCATACTGAGCCGCAGACAGCTGGCACCTCAGGTCCCTCTCACGGGTCTCCAGGCCCACACGGAGACAATGCATATTCTCCTGCAGCTGGGCTTCCTCTTTATCCAGCACCAGCATCTCCTGTTTGTTGTCCTCTTGAAGTTTCAGCTCTAAGGAGGGGGGATATAATTATATAGTCTATATTGTTGTTTAAAGCTGGCGAAAAATTGGCTGGTTCCCATCTTAATTACTCCGCTATTACATTTTTATAGCGAGGCCTTCCCTAGGGTTAAGTGCCCCATTAATTACTCCTTCCATTCGTCTATACATTAGGCTACCATAGCACAGTTGGAATGTAGAGTATGTACATGCTCAGATTAATATGCAGGATTCGAAACTGCAAATCGTAGGCCTGTGCATAATTCCTTAACTGCCTTGAAAGTGTAATGCATTAATGCGCGGAATTTCGGTTTGAGTATCCTAGGTTCGAGTCCTTCGAGTGCCACATGTATTTGTTGATTTCATTAATTGAGTTTAGAAGTAAAGTTGGTTGGTGAAAAAATATGAAATAATATGATGCAGACACAGAAGTTTCTTATTTTTCCATAAGTCATCGAGAAATGAGCTGCTAAGGGAGTAAAATTTAAAGCAAAAAATATATAAAAAATTAGTACAGTATTGGTTATCTTTACTGTATTGAAACAAATTCACTTACTCATATCGTGATGTACATTATATGTGGTGATTTTGTGTTCTTATATTTCAAAATTTATATTTTGCTAAATCGTTATTTCCACAGTAATTTTGATAAGTTCTTTTGTCTTTATAATGTGGTGTCTGTTTTTTTTGTTTTTTTGCAAGTTTTACATTATAATTACAGGATGGCAAACCGGTATAATTTAGTTTAAAGACTGGAATTATAATGCCCTATAGCCCTACTTTGCGGTTTTCGCACTATTTATGGTACACAATAAAGAATAAACAAGACAGAGGTTTCTACTCTACTGGAGGTACTGTACTTAGATTGTAGAACTGAAACACCTATACAGTTTATGCGTTTATTGATAAGCCAAAGTACCGGTAATCAAAAGACAAGTAAACATAACAGTAGGCTACAATCAGAATGGCAATTACAATACGTGACAATGAGAATACACTTGCTTTAATAGAATAGAGCCTGGTGGAGTTGGGCGGTTGTCTTGATGAGTTAATGAGTTAGATGAGCGATTTTATATTTGCGAGCGGGTGTGGTGAGGAGGCATTATTACTGTAACTGGAGTATAAATATATACAGTATCGATAGGCACTGGGGAAAATGAGCAACGGAAATCTGACATATACTGTAAGTACTGTACTGTATATTAGACAAAAGGCAAAGACAGTGTGGTACTGTTTTACCTTTTATGTTAAGCGGGAAACCCAGACGAAGGGGAGCAACAAGACACTATGATAACTCATTATTAAAACTCCACAGATCATACTGAAACACTCCCCAGCACCCCCCACACAAGACATCACATAACAAATTCAAGCACTCAACACCCAAACTAACAACAAAATACAAGAACAACAAAAACTAAAATGGAATAACTTCCTACAAACACTTGATCACAAAACAAACCCCAAAAAACTCTACAACACACTAAACAGCATCACACTTTCCAACAGCAACACAACACAATCACATGCTGCAATCACAACAACAGACTCTACTCCTTCATGTAAACAACAAGCAAACACTCTCATCAATCACTTCTCACATGTCAGCCACCTAAAACCTCACAAAGACGACCGACGTGTCATCCGACGTAAGAGACAATTCCCCACAGACCCTGACTATACACCCTTCACCAATCACCAGACAAAGCATATCATCAACAATCTCAAGCACTCACCCGCTTGTGGCCTAGATAACATAAGCAACATACACCTCAGACACCTGGGACCACAAGGCATACAAGCACTCACTAACATATCAAACTACAGCTATTCACACAACACAACACCAGACATTTGGAAGCATGGTATCATCATCACATTCCCCAAACCCAACAAAGACCCCATGCTACCCTCCTCGCACCGCCCCATCACACGCCTTTGCTCCCCCTCCAAAGTTATGGAACGCCTAGTATTACAACTAATTACACCTGACCTACCCCTAGCTCCAACACAACATGGCTTTAGGCCACTGCACTCCACAAACACTCTTCTCACAGACCTTACACAAAGAGCTTTCGACGGCATCAACTCAGCTAGATCACCACACAGATCACTATTAGCCACACTCGACATTAGTAAAGCCTTCGATGCCATCCCCCGCCACAACCTAACAAACAAAATCTACAACACAAACATGCACAACAACACAAAAAGGTGGCTGGCCAACTTCCTAGCAGGCAGATGTGCACACGTATCTTTTGCCGGTCAGTCATCTAAAATCAGAAACTTTCCAAACGGAGTCCCACAAGGATCCGTCCTATCGCCCGCACTCTTCAATCTGTACATGCACGATATAACTACACCCAATACGCCCCAAATAAACTTAGCTTCCTATGCAGATGACATAACACTCACATGCACACACCATGACCCAAAAAGAGCAACAGATCTCCTTCAACCCTATCTCAACACACTACATGGCTGGTGCACTACAAACAGACTTAATCTAGCCCCAGCCAAATCCACCGCAACCCTGCTCACAAGTTGGACAGGAGAACACGAATACATCCCTCAACTCACCATAAACAACACACCCCTAACACATACACACACACCCAAAATCCTAGGAGTAACATATGATACTCATATGACATTCAAACAGCACACCACAAACATTAAAAAGAAACTGACACCCAGACTTAACGCCCTCAGGTCACTTGCTCACACAAAATTTGGACACAACAAAGAAACTACCACCACAGTATATAAACAATACATAAGATCAGTGATGGAATACGCAAGCCCAGCCTGGGCTTCTAACCTAGCTGAAACACATCATAAGACCTTACAGACTATTCAAAACAAAGCCCTGAAGATCATTACAGGCTGCACAGCTACTGCACCCACAGATCACCTACATCAAGAAACCAAAATCCTCAAAGTCAAAGACCATCTGGACATGAGAGGCACTCAATTCCTGGCAGCAGCCTCCACGAACCAAGACCACCCACTAAACTACATGGCAACACACCCACAGACACCAAGAAATATCAAAACAACACCCAGCACACGGTATCACACACAATTATTGTCCTCTCTCCCTCCCTGCCCACCCCGAACCAACTTCCAGAAGCACATCCATACTCATATCTCTCACCGATCCAACCACTCACTCACAGACAACACGCAGCTGCATGCACGACCTCCTGAAATCCATCCTTCCGAATCCTCCCTTCCTCGCGAGGACAGAGTCCACCTGGCCAGGCTGAGATGCAGACACCATCCAGCTCTCCTGAGCTATCAGAAGAGACTGGATGACTCCGTTGTCGACGCCTGCCCGGGATGTAACACAGCACCCCATACCATTAAACACATCATAGAAGACTGCATTTCACACAACCACTTATGCCAACAACACAATCTACACTCAATGAGAGCTCTGTGGGAAAGCCCGATCGTGGCCATGGCCTTTCTCAGGGACTCGGGGCTGTTTGGCCAGGCAGCTTAGGGAACAACAACAACAACAACTCCACAGATCTTTCTAGTATGGCATGTAAATGGAGATGAGTTGTAGGTCTTCTTTCTTCTCCTTGTCCCAGGCTGGCAGGTGTAGTCGGCGACTCACAAATAGGTAATTACGAGTATTGTGCAGGGCAGCTAGCCACTGTACTTCACCAGGACAATAATTAGTCACTGGTTGATCAACAATCGGTAATCGATGTACATAGTTCAGGACAGATTGTTGCTAAACTGACCCAGAGCTATAAGTCACAGGGTATGATTCACGATAGGTAATCGGTGAATATCGTACAGGGAGGAAGGTTACGGCTATACTTACCTCAAGGCCTGTGGTCGCTGAGTATGACTAAAGGTAGGTTGCTGTTGAGTTTGAGTTAATAAAGGTATTGTACTAGTTAAGCCATACTTCATATTAAGGTTTTAGCCCAAACTGGATTCCTTCCCGGGGTAGCTGGTCCCGAGGCTGACCTAATGTCTAGCTCTGCCAGTGAATATATCTCGCAATTTTTCCTCTTCTTGCGGGTTTTGGACTAAGGGCAAAAAGTCTGCTTAACCTGAACCTAGAGGGTCGTAGTTAGGGTTGAGTTAACTGGATCAGGTGTCACGTGGACGGGACTAGTGGTGCTTGAAAGGTGAGGGGGGGCCACTTGATTGATGACCGAGTCTCCCATCCTGCTGATTGAAGAAACTGACGCCGACTACCATATATATCTTACAGAACGGCCCCATCCCTGGGTGACTGATGCAAATCCTTCTTGATAAATAAATATATGTTAGATATACGTAGAGAAAGAGCGAGAGAGATATAAGAGCGCATTAGTAAGAAGAATAAGGATAAGACAGTGGTGGAACGAAAGGCACTGATTGATTATATATGTGTGGATGAACGAATGAAGAAATCTGTGCTGGATGCTAGGGTGTATAGGGGTATTGGGGGGGGATCTGTCTGATCATTATGTAGTAGTAGCTAAAATTAGGATACAAAAGAAGTGGGTGAGGAGAGCTGGAGGGAGGCGAGAGGAAGGTGAAATGGCGAGGAGGGTAGAGAGGCTACAGGAGGAGGAAATCAGGGAGAGCAGTAGAAAGACGACTAGGTGGGTTCAACCGGGAAGATATGGAGGAAGTGGAGGAGATGAGCAAGGTGTTTAAAGTGGGAGGTTTGACGTACCTCCCAACCTACCAAATAGGAAAACCTACTATTTCTACCTATTTTCTCTATCCTAGTTTCAAAGCCAAAGGCGGATGTTGTGCATATGTGCACAACAAACTCACTTGCTCTCGTGTTCCCGATTTCGACTCCTCTGAATTCTCAACTTTATGGCTCAAACTTTCCTGTCATTCTCTTACTAAATATTTCTGTGCTGTCTATCTTTCCCCTGACTGGCAAGATGGCGGGAGGGATGAAGGGTGCGGGCGTAGCCCTCTCTCTATGTATCATCCTTCTCAACATCCAGAGGGGCTATGCTGATATACAGGTGCAGAGGGGTCCGGTAGTGTACCAGGTCAACCCTAAATAAGTATTGAGGGACCTCGTCACACAGAAATCACACACGAGTGAAATTTCTGTCACCATTCCTGCCTGGTCTATTTCATATATCGGGAAGGCGCCGCGACTGGGCAAATACTCGGGCACAACCTCGCTACAACACCTATTGTGCTACACTCTAATTAGCTGCGGAGATGTAGAGACCAACCCCGGCCCTTGTTCAACGTTGAAGAAACCTCACCACCAAACAAGTAAGGCAGACACCGACATTTCAACAGTCCCTAGCAGTAAAATTCGTTATAACAAACTGGGCCAGCAGGTACCCCAGCCTCCGGCCGTCACGCTCCAATTCAACCCACAACACAATCCAACACTATCGGTGGCTCAACATGTAACTGGAGCAGCTAGGAAGAAAGGCATCAGTCGCAACAACATCAACAATGGAGCAGCATTAGCAGCCAGGAATAAGGACAACATCATCAAACAGCAAATACAGGTGGGGCAGGGAGGGGTCACAGGGGGAGACATAGCCACAGACAGTCCCCACCCTAGCAGCACAGCTGATCATCACACCGCCAGACGTACGACGAACAATACAAAGAATCTATGTACAGTGTGCGATATTAGATTCAACAAAAGGAGTCCCAACATCACAATGTAGTATTTGTAATGAAACAGCACACGATCGATGTTCTTATGTTAACAGCAGAAAAGAAATGGAATGCGATAAATGCAGGGAACTAGCAATTACCCACTCCACCAACTCTACATTACCCACAGCAGTACCATTAATACCACAGATATCGGCGACCCAAGTAGCACAACATGCAACAAGAACAACAATAAAAACAGGTAGCACTCGCAAATACATCTACAGGGAAGCAGCATCAACGGACAATGAAAACAACAACATCAACAACAGCAAACAACCACAGCCCGACCGCGAGTATCCCCTACTCTCTCCCGCACAAACAGCTGATCGACGCGGACCAAACCACACCTCCAGTCGTATGATAAACAGTAAGAAAAAACCATGTATAGTCTGTAATATTGGTTTCAACAATAGGAGTTCACTTTTACAATGCAACAGTTGTAATGAAATTGTTCATAACCGATGTACTTACGTTAACAGTAGAAACAAAGTTGAATGTGTTAAATGTAGGAACTCAGCTGTACAACATCGCGAAACCATTTGTTTTATTTGTGAATCACTCATAACACGACGTCAGAAGATCCAAAACTGTGTAAAGTGTAAACAGGTAGCTCACATGAAGTGCATCTCTAAGAAGACCAACAGTGAAGAACGGGAATTCCTTTGCAATAAGTGTGCCTTGCATTCATTACCGAATATTAATGTAAATGATCCAAGTATTAACAACTCAGAATCCAGCCAGGACACATTCAAAATCAAAGATGAATACAGAGTGTTCACCAACAAAGGGCTCCATCTTATCCACATTAACGCCAGATCAATGTACCATAAATTGTCAGAAATAAACTTGTTAGCTAATAAGGCCAAAGCTTCAATAATTGCAATCACAGAAACCTGGCTGGATTCAAGTATAAACGATGGTGAAATAAATATTCAAGGTTTCAACATGGTTAGGAATGATCGCAATAGGCATGGGGGAGGAGTATGTCTGTATGTAAAAAACAACCTCACACACACAACTAGGACCGACCTCCATGTAGAAAATCACAAAGCTCTGTGGATCGACCTACACCTGCCGAGGACAAGACCCATCACAATTGGGGTATGCTATAGGCCACCAGCCGACACACAATTCTTGACCAAATTTGAACGAACTTTGTCATCGCTAGACCCTCGGAACGAATCCATCATACTAGGGGATTTTAACCTGTGTTACAAACAACGAAATGATAGGCTTGTACGAGAATATAGGCATATACTGACAATGCACAATCACAAACAACTCATCACAACCCCCACACGTATCTCTGAGAACACTGCCACAATATTAGACCACATAAACTGTAACAGAGAGGACAAAATATCCCAATCAGGGGTTATACAGACTGGGATAAGTGATCACTTCGTCACATATTGCACACGGAAAACCACAAAAATTACCCTAGAGAATCACATGATTATCAAAACAAGGTCACTCAGAAACTACAATAAGGAAACATTTCTGGACATTTTATGGAATACAGACTGGTCTCCAGTGTTTGGAAGTACAAACGTTAATACGCATGGGTTGGCTTCAGAACCATCATCACAAACATCCTAGACGAAATAGCTCCTCTGAAAGACATACGAATTAAAGCAAGGTCAGACCCATGGATCAACAATGACATACTACACCATCTGGAACACAGAGACAATCTGTTAAAAAGGCTAGCGAAACATAGACAGGATCAAGGTCTGAAACATGAGTTCAACAGGGCCAGGAATAAACTAAGTAGGAAAATGAAATCGGCGAAAAATAATTATTTTCACAATAAGGCAGAGGAATATCAGAATAACCCAAAGAAACTATGGAGGCACCTAAAAACAACAGGCTACAGCAACAAGACAAGGGATTCGTCTAACACTAATATTGCTCTCACCATTAATGATCAGGTTTGCCACGATAAACGACAAATTTCAACCTACTTCAACTCCTTCTTCACTTCCATAGCAAACACACTTGCACAGAACCTACCTCAACCTCTCAATAAATACACGACAACAACGGCCACCTTTCGTAATTTCTACAGAGATAAAGACATACACCCGAACACATTTAGATTGCAAAATGTTACACCAAAATACACTTTTGACGAGCTGTCTAACCTAAATGTACATAAGAGCACAGGACCAGACAAAATTCCTGCCAAATTTCTACGAGATGGAGCCATTGGTATAGCAGGCCCCCTAACCCACATCATCAACTTGTCAATTAACACCAACACAGTACCTGCTGAACTGAAGGAAGCTATTGTAACCCCTCTATTCAAGAAAGGAAATAAACTAGAAGTTGGCAGCTACAGACCAGTTAGCATATTATGTATTGTATCTAAAATCCTTGAAAGAGCGGTATACACCCAAATTGAACACTACCTCAAACAAAATGATCTATTCTATAAGTTTCAATCAGGTTTCAGATGCATGTACTCGACAGACTCCTGTCTCATCCACTTAACGGATCACATTCGTAAAGAAATGTCTAAAGGTAACTACACCGGTATGGTTCTTCTTGATCTACAAAAAGCGTTTGACACAGTAGACCATGATATCCTATGTAATAAACTACAAGCTATGGGCATAGGGTCTGTGAACTGGTTTAAATCTTATCTTAGTGGTAGAACCCAAAGAGTCAAAATTGATGATAATATATCTGATCCTATGCCAATTAACTGTGGGGTCCCGCAGGGAAGCATCCTTGGTCCCTTACTCTTTCTCTGTTATGTGAACGACATGGAACTGAGCGTCTCATGTAAATTATTGCTGTATGCAGACGACAGCGTGCTTCTGGTTTCAGGAAAAGACCCAATAAGTATTGCCGCTTCACTTTCCAAAGAACTAGCATCATGTAGTGAATGGCTAGTGGACAATAGACTATCTCTTCACCTGGGCAAGACGGAAGCCATCTTATGTGGAACAAAATGCAAACTGAAAGACATTGTGGGCTTCTCGGTCAACTGTAATGATATTCCTATAACAACAGTGTCACAAGTTAAATATCTCGGACTGAAACTGGACGCGAGTTTGTCAGGTGAAACAATTTTGGAATCTATCCTGAGTAAGTGTAGAGCACGTATAAAATACCTGTATAGACAGGTGGGATGCTTGCCCGCGGCGACCAAAAAGACCCTCTGCCAAGCGCTTGTTCAATGTCATTTTGACTATTCTGTGTCATCCTGGTACTCTGCATCATCTAAATCAGCACAGCACAAACTTCAGGTCACTCAAAATAAAATGGTTAGGTTCATGCTGATCCTAGGACCCAGATCACATGTTGGCCAGGAACAACTTCAGTCACTAGGTATGCTCAATGTTTCTGACAGGGCCAAACAAATCAGGCTAACTAATGCCTTCAAAATTTTCTATGACAGAGCTCCAGAGTATCTAAAGAATGATTTTGTTAAAGCAAATGAGAGGAGTGGACATAATACAAGAAACATGATGTTTAATTTTAAGGTCCCGAGAATCCAAGGACAGGGTAAGCAAACATTCTTCTTCACTGCCATCAAAGACTGGAACGACCTACCCCAGTCAGTCCGTGAAAAGAGAACACTGTATTCCTTCAGACGTAGCCTGAAGGAACACCTGAACCGGACAGCTGCGAGAAGGGAGCACCAAGCTTATGTCTACTACTAAATACGACATAAGAGATAGACAAACCAAACTGAAATGATTACTTTTTTTGTTTTTTTGTTTTTTCTATGTGATTGAGGGAGGCAAAAGGCATAACTGCCTATAGCGAGTGCCTCCCCCATAGTTGAAAGAGTGACAGGGCGGAGAGAGTTCCAGAGCTCAGCTGTTGAGTAGAAGAAAGTTTGAGAGTAACGTTTCACTCTTGGGTTGGAGAGTTGCACAGAGTAGGGGTGGGATTGAGTTGCAAGACGGGTACCACGTGCCCTACGTAAAGGAGGTGGTATGCACTGGGATAGCACTGAGGAACACTGATTATTATAGTAGCGATAGAATAGCGAGAGAGATGCAACATTGCGGCGGAGAGAGAGAGATTGCAGAGAGTTGGTGAGTGGACGGGAGTTAATGATACGAAAGGCCTTCCTTTCAACTTTGTCTAGGAGAGCAGTGTGAGAGGAACCTCCCCACACATGTGAACAATACTCAATACAAGGGCGCACTATGCCCCTGTACAGAGCAAGAAGCTGTGCAGGGGAAAAGAACCCCCTAAGGCGGTTGAGCACACCCAGCTTCTGGGAGGCTGCCTTAGCAAGACTGGTAATATGGTCCTTCCAAATGAGAGCAGAAGAAAAAGAGACACCAATATTGAGAGAAGATGAAGGGTTGATTTTTGTATTGTTGAAGAATAAGGGATAGTCCGCTGGGAGATCCTGACGGGTAGATAGATGGAGAAATTGGGTTTTGGAAGCATTAAAGTTAACAAGGTTTTCTCTGCCCCAATTGGAAATAGTATTTAGATCAGAATTTAAGAGTTCTATGACTTCATTACGTTTGTCGTTGAGGGATTGCTGGCCTGAAAAACTAATGGAGTAGTGCAAGGTTGAGTCGTCTGCGTATGAATGGATGGGAATTAAGGTACAGTTAAGATCATTTATAAAAATTAGAAAGAGAATAGGAGATAGGACAGAGCCCTGAGGAACACCGGAGTTTATAGAGTGAGGAAGTGAACAATGGCCGTCCACAACCGCGGCTATGGGACGGCCGGGAAGGAAATTAGAGACAAGGCACAGATGGAGGGATAGAAACCGAAGGAGGGTAGTTTAGAAATTAAAGATTTATGCCAGACTCTATCGAAGGCTTTCGATATGTCTAGTGCAATAGAAAAAGTCTCACCGAAGTCCCGAAAGGAGGATGACCAAGAGTTAGTAAGATATGAAAGAAGATCACCAGTAGAGCGACCCTTAAGGAAGCCATACTGGCGATCTGAGAGCAGATTATGAGAAGAGAATGCTTAAGAAATTTGGAAGCAAGAATAGTTTCAAAAACTTTAGAAAGACAAGAGATAAGAGCAATTGGACGATAGTTGGAGGGTTGAGAGTGGTCACCTTCTTTGGGACAGGTTGAATGTGAGCAAACTTCCAGCATGAAGGGAAGACGTTAGAGGATAGACAGAGACGAAAGAGTTTGCCTAGGCAGGGAGTCAGCACGGAAGCACAGTTTTTGAGAACAACAGGAGGAACACCGTCCGGACCGTACGCCTTAGTGTTAAGCCCAGAGGGTAGAAAGTACATCTTTAGAAGAGATTAGGATATTAGGCATAAGTAAGAGATAGGAGGGCGGAGAGGAGGAATAGCACCGGAATCATCCAAGGTGGAGTTTCTAGCAAAAGTTTGAGCGAAGAGTTTAGCTTTGTCAGAGGAAGAAGTGATGGTTGTGCCATCAGAGTGGGAAAGGGGAGGGAAAGACGAGGAAGAGAAATTGTTGGAGAGGTTTTTGGCTAGATGCCAGAAAGCTTGGGAAGAGCTAGAGTTGGATAGTTCAGTGCATTTATTATTGATGAAAGAGTGTTTGGCAAGTCGAAGAACAGATTTGGCTTGATTCCGGGCAGAAACATAGGAAGAATGAGAGTCTTGAGTTTTAAGGCGTCGGTACCGTTTGAATGCTTCCTCCTACCCCAGGGGGTAAGGGGGCCTTCATCTAATGGTGGAGGAAAAAAGAATATGCCTCACGCATCCTACTGCGTGTCGTACAAGGCGACTAATAGGGGGGATGGCGATAGACTTATGGACCAACAGCCATTACTAGACAATAATGTCTTTATCTTAGCACTGTCTTGGTATGGCACTGCCGAGGCTGGTGGGGTGCGGATAGGTGCCACAGGAGACTGAATCTTACCTGGGCGCCGTTTGGCACCACACCTGTGTCGGCAACAGTGTTTGCATGTTGGAGCAGTGTTGGGGCAGGACTTTATTGTTCTATAGTCCAATTGCCTAATATACAGTAGAGTCTTGTTATGGTGCTGTCTTTTTGTAACACTGTTAAGGCTGGTGTGGTTGCAGATACTGCAGGTGCAAGTGCTGCAGTGGGACTCTGTTGAGTCTTGCTGAGGCATGGTTAGCACTATACCAACATCAGCCACAGTGATGACTTGTTGGGGCAGTGCTGTGGCAGGACTTTATTGTACTACAGTACACTCCAACTACTGAAAGGCAACCCCGTCTGAGCCGTTACAATGCATGTAATGGAAAAATGACGTTAAACCAATGTATGTATGTATGTATGTATTGCGGACAGCAGTAGAACAGGCGTGAGTAAACCAAGATTTTTTAGCATTAGTCTGAGAGAAAGAGAATGGAATGTATGCTTCCATGCCCGATAGGATTACCTCGGTAATGCGTTCGGCACTCTCCGAAGGTCCTCGGCCATGGAAGCAGAAATCATTCCATGGGAAATCAAAGAAGTACTGCCGAAGAGCCTCCCAGTCGGCAGCGCCAAAGTGCCACAAGCGCCGCCGGCTAGGAGGATCGGGTGGCTGTACTGGAGAGATAGGACAGGTGACAGAGATAAGTTTATGGTCGGAGGAGCCCAAAGGAGAGAAAAGATCGACAGTATAAGAAGAAGGGTTAGAAGTTAGAAACAGGTCAAGAATGTTGGGCCGATCTCCGATGCGATCCGGGATACGGGTGGGTTGCTGAACTAACTGCTCTAGGTCATTTAGGATAGAAAAGATGTAGGCTTGTTCACCAGGTGGATCAGTAGTGTGAGAGGAGAGCCAATGGCGGTGGTGAACGTTGAAATCTCCTAAGATGGAGATTTCTGAGAAAGGAGAAAAGGAGAAACTGATTACGGATTACTGATATTTACTATAGGATGTAAGGTATCTTAAAATAACCCCCTAGAAATACTTTCTCTAAAATATCTATTTTTTTATCCTCCTCTTTTCCCCAGCTAACCTAATCCCACAAGGACCCCAATGGAAATACGCCTAACGGCCTTATTGGGCTATCCTTAGTTGGAATTATGCAAGGCTGGTACATGTCATATTTGTAACAAACTATGTGGTACCAACTCTGTAAATTGCTGACTGAATAAATATTATTATTATTATTATTATTATTATTATTATTATTATTATAACTCTACCAACTTTCCCAAATTCTTTGACTATCTAAACTCTACAGTGGAACACATTCTATCCATTTCTCCTTTCTCAGAAATCTCCATCTTAGGAAATTTCAACGTTCACCACCGCCATTGGCTCTCCTCTCACACTACTGATCCACCTGGTGAACAAGCCTACATCTTTTCTATCCTAAATGACCTAGAGCAGTTAGTTCAGCAACCCACCCGTATCCCGGATCACATCGGAGATCGGCCCAACATTCTTGACCTGTTTCTAACTTCTAACCCTTCTTCTTATACTGTCGATCTTTTCTCTCCTTTGGGCTCCTCCGACCATAAACTTATCTCTGTCACCTGTCCTATCTCTCCAGTACAGCCACCCGATCCTCCTAGCCGGCGGCGCTTGTGGCACTTTGGCGCTGCCGACTGGGAGGCTCTTCGGCAGTACTTCTTTGATTTCCCATGGATTGATTTCTGCTTCCATGGCCGAGGACCCTCGGAGAGTGCTGAACGCATTACCGAGGTAATCCTATCGGGCATGGAAGCATACATTCCATTCTCTTTCTCTTAGACTAATGCTAAAAAATCATGGTTTACTCACGCCTGTTCTACTGCTGTCCGCAATAAGGAGGAAGCATTCAAACGGTACCGATGCCTTAAAACTCAAGACTCTCATTCTTCATATGTTTCTGCCCGGAATCAAGCCAAATCTGTTCTTCGACTTGCCAAGTTACAGTCTTTCATCAATAATAAATGCACTGAACTATCCAACTCTAGCTCTTCCCAAGCTTTCTGGCATCTAGCCAAAAACCTCTCCAACAATTTCTCTTCCTCGTCTTTCCCTCCCCTTTCCCACTCTGATGGCACAACCATCACTTCTTCCTTTGACAAAGCTAAACTCTTCGCTCAAACTTTTGCTAGAAACTCCACCTTGGATGATTCCGGTGCTATTCCTCCCTCTCCGCCCTCCTCTCTCTTACTTATGCCTAATATCCTAATCTCTTCTAAAGATGTACTTTCTACCCTCTCTGGGCTTAACACTAATAAGGCGTACGGTCCGGACGGTGTTCCTCCTGTTGTTCTCAAAAACTGTGCTTCCGTGCTGACTCCCTGCCTAAGCAAACTCTTTCGTCTCTGTCTATCCTCTAACGTCTTCCCTTCATGCTGGAAGTTTGCTCACATTCAACCTGTCCCAAAGAAGGATGACCGCTCTCAACCCTCCAACTATCGTCCAATTGCTCTTATCTCTTGTCTTTCTAAAGTTTTTGAAACTATTCTTGCTTCCAAATTTCTTAAGCATTTCTCTTCTCATAATCTGCTCTCAGATCGCCAGTATGGCTTCCTTAAGGGTCGCTCTACTGGTGATCTTCTTTCATATCTTACTAACTCTTGGTCATCCTCCTTTCGGGACTTCGGTGAGACTTTTTCTATTGCACTAGACATATCGAAAGCCTTCGATAGAGTCTGGCATAAATCTTTAATTTCTAAACTACCCTCCTTCGGTTTCTATCCCTCCATCTGTGCCTTTGTCTCTAATTTCCTTTCCGGCCGTTCCATAGCCGCGGTTGTGGACGGCCATTGTTCACTTCCTCACCCTATAAACTCCGGTGTTCCTCAGGGCTCTGTCCTATCTCCTATTATCTTTCTAATTTTTATAAATGATCTCCTTAACTGTACCTTAATTCCCATCCATTCATACGCAGACGACTCAACCTTACACTACTCCATTAGTTTTTCAGAACGCCCCAGCCAGCAATCCCTCAACGACAAACGTAATGAAGCCATAGAACTCTTAAATTCTGATCTAAATACTATTTCCAATTGGGGCAGAGAAAACCTTGTTAACGTTAATGCTTCCAAAACCCAATTTCTCCATCTATCTACCCGTCAGGATCTCCCAGCGGACTATCCCTTATTCTTCAACAATACAAAAATCAACCCTTCATCTTCTCTCAATATTCTTGGTGTCTCTTTTTCTTCTGCTCTCATTTGGAAGGACCATATTACCAGTCTTGCTAAGGCAGCCTCCCAGAAGCTGGGTGTGCTCAACCGCCTTAGGGGGTTCTTTTCCCCTGCACAGCTTCTTGCTCTGTACAGGGGCATAGTGCGCCCTTGTATTGAGTATTGTTCACATGTGTGGGGAGGTTCCTCTCACACTGCTCTCCTAGACAAAGTTGAAAGGAAGGCCTTTCGTATCATTAACTCCCGTCCACTCACCAACTCTCTGCAATCTCTCTCTCTCCGCCGCAATGTTGCATCTCTCTCGCTATTCTATCGCTACAATAATAATCAGTGTTCCTCAGAGCTATCCCAGTGCATACCACCTCCTTTACGTAGGGCACGTGGTACCCGTCTTGCAACTCAATCCCACCCCTACTCTGTGCAACTCTCCAACCCAAGAGTGAAACGTTACTCTCAAACTTTCTTCTACTCAACAGCTGAGCTCTGGAACTCTCTCCCAGAATCAGTCTTTCCCTCTTCCTATGACTTAAATTGCTTCAAACTCTGTGTGTCCAGGCATTTTGGCTCGCACGTCCCTTGATTTTGGCCATGTCACTCTTTCAACTATGGGGGAGGCACTCGCTATAGGCAGTTATGCCTTTTGCCTCCCTCAATCACATAGGAAAAAAAAAAAAAAAAAAAAAAAAAAAAAAAAAAAAAGTAGTCTTGGAAAATCCAACATCAAGGCTATTAACCTAATTGCAATGACGACTTGTCTATTTTGACTGCTATGTCGTCATTCCAACCGCGGTTAAAAAAGAAAACGTCTAGAGTCTACTCCTTATCTTGCTCTAGGAGACGTTGTACATTAACCAAAACTACCACCGAAGGTGAAAAAAGCATAGAAGAGAAGAAAAAGGGGTTTACCTTAGTTACCGCTTAAGGCCCATCCCGTGTTCCGTCATGTGCAGATCCCTGTCGAACGTGCGCATGAGCGACCCTCTCTTGTTATCACATCTCACGTCAGCAGAAGAACGCGGATGGGCAGGGGTCCGGCGTGAGGGAGGGTATTATGTACGTTGGATTTTCCAAGACTACTACCAAATAGTAGGTTTTCCTATTTGGTAGGTTGGGAGGTACGTCAAACCTCCCAATTTGTTAGTAGTCTTGGCAAATCCAACGTCAAGGCTGCGTAACAAATAGGAGAAGGACATCCAAGCCCAACATACCAAAAAAAAACAATGCATAAAACAAAATTATGAATGACAAAGAAACACAATTTAAACAAGAGAGTTTAATAAAAGTGAAAAACTGAGGAGTAGCTAAAAAGAAAAGTTTTAACACATGCCCGTCATTCATAGTAATGCAAAACATAGACTTGTCTTAAACCAAAAAAGTACTGTACCCAAAATTCCTTTTCTTCCAAAACCAACAAAAACATTGAACACAATAACAAAACACAATTTTCAATTTGGTAAAAACACTTATGTACTGTATACATAATACATAATCCCAAACTTGCAATCAAGTGTTGCAAACCCGTACTCCCCCCCCCCCCCCTTTATCAAATAAAACAAAGTAAAAGAAAGAGGGACAAGGGGGGAAGACCAGGTATCTTCGCCAGAGCTCTAGGAAACACGACTCCCGAGAGCTATCACCGGCCGAGGGGGTCGAACATTGGACATGGAGAGGGAGGAGGAGATGAAGGAATTGATAGAAGACCACAAAACCACTGAGGCGATGTCAGGTAAGGACCGACTTTGCAGGAACCGGAAGAAGGCAGCAAAGGATCGCACATCGTGCGCAGAACCCCTACAAACAGGGTTACTGGCATGAATGGTCCGACAAATGTGGCGTCCTATCTGCACCTTCGAGAGCCTCCCACCTGTCCGAGGAGACACCCACACAGCAGTACCCGAAGGCGGCGCCACAGACGCAACAGAGGAGTGCAAGGCTGACACCGGGCACAACACATGGCGAGTATGCCCACGCTGTAAAGCCTGGATGGTGAAAGGCTGGAAAACGTGGGTCTCCCTCTCATTCGTGGCAACAAAATGAGGGACGACATTCAAGGACGGGGAGAATCGCACGCATTCCTGGGACCGTGACAAGGCTGCTAGTGCAGACAACCTATCCCCAGGGGCCAGAGCGACAAGGAAGAGTGTACGCCCGAGCAACGGAACCGGTGTAGTGGCCCGTGTATACGTGTGTGAAGCCAGAAGGTCCAGAGCCCGCCCCAGATCCCACTGTGGAGGGATCTGGCGCGGAGGCGGTCGTTCCCGGAAGGCAGCCGTCATGAAGGAATCCAGCTCCTTCGGCGGAACGACCATCCCAGTGACAGACTCAAAGACCTCCCGGTCGGCAGACAAGTGGTTACGTAGAGCGTCGACTTGAAAGTGACGTGTACGGAAGAGGAGAAACAAGGAGTGTAGGACGAGGGAAGGAGAGCTAACTGTCTGGCGAGTGTCCTGTATCCACCTAGTAAAAGACCTCCAGTGGGACCCGTAAGTCCCCCAAGTCGAAGTCGTCCAGGAACGCTTCAGGAAGTCAGTCAGGTCCCGTCCGTGGACTGGGAGCCACCGTGCCTCATGAACATCCACGATGCGAAGGCCAACGAGGTCCGCAGGTCTCCAACCTGGCTCAAGTGGAAGTCGGAGACAGGTAGAGGGACCGGACTCGGGCACCACCGCGTCAACTGGGCGTACCAAGCCTGTGCCGGCCACAGAGGCGCGATTAGCCAGACTCTGCCGCGGTACAGCCGCAGCCTCGCGAGGACTTTGCACATCAACAATGTCTGGTGGCTGAAATATGTATATCGACTGCCACACGTACCAGTCTACCATGAAAGCGTCCGGACCCCCCTCCGGAGTGCGAGGCCGGAGGGATAGGTACTGAGGCAACTTGTGCGTCTCCTTCGATGCGAACAAGTCGACTTCCGGAACACCCCTGGAAGCCGCGAGGTCGTCGAACACAGTCTGTTGCATTGCCCAGTCTACAAGAACGCCCCGTCCTCTCGACAGGGCGTCCGCCCACAGGTTGGCAGTCCCGGGCAGGTAGGAGGCATGCAGGGAGAAGATGTGTCGGTTCGCGAGGAAGAACAACTTCACCGAGATCCCCAACAGAGTCAATGACCCGAAGGACCCCTGCTTTTGGATACAGTGGACAGCTGTCTGATTGTCCATCCCGAAGGCCACCGACTTTCCCCGAAGGGCCAGCGCGTGGTCCCTCAGGAAGAACAAAGGAACCAACAGTTCGAGGGCATGTATGTGTAGGGGTGTGTGTCCCACCCATCTGCCGTGATGTTGATGTCCCAGGTTTGATTGGGAACCCCACCCTACCTCGCTCGACGCATCTGTGTCTACCCTGATCGTCGGCGGGGGGGCGGTCCAGGGCACAGCCGCAGAGAGCGTGCCCCGAGCAACCCAGTGTCCGAAGTGTCTGCGAATGGTACGCGGGATCGGCAGGAGCCGATCCATAGGGGTCAACGGAAACACCTCGGTGCCCATGAGGAGTAGGCGGCGTAGCCTGAGTCTCCCTAAGGTAATGGTCAGAGCGGCCCAATTCAGCGAACCCACTAACGAGTCCCAGAGCCACCCCGGGCGGGAGACCGAGTGCAACACGGCAAAGACCTTCCGTCGGTAGACTCTGGGTCACCGTAGCGCTGGTCAAATCCCATTCGAGACCGACCCACGGCACGACATGCGACGGGGTCAAGCGTGACTGGGGAACATCGATGGTGAACCCTAACTGTGTGACGTGGTGAACGACTGTGAGGGTGTCGTGTACGCACAGTTCTAGGGCGCCGGAAACTATCAACCAATCGACCAAGTAAAACAGGAGCTGGAGCCCGCTCCTGAGGAGAGGATCCAGAGCCTGCTCCAGCAGTTTGGAGAAGATCCGCAGCGCGATGTGGAGACCGAAGGGAAGTCTGTCGAACAGGAACACACGATCGGAAGTCTGAACGGCCAAGAATCGCTGGAATCGAGGACGGAGAGGAACGAGCCAAGACGCATCCTTGAGGGCCAACAGATCCACCACCGGTCGCATCGCGTCGCAGTTCTTCTTCGGTACCAGAAATACACGGGAGAGGAAAACCGGGTGACCGGCGTTCACCCCCTTGACGATTCCCTGCTCGTGCATGGATGTGAACACGTTGGCCACCTCTGAAGAGATGGGCCAGCGTCGGTGACAAGAGCGGAGTGGGGGTCTGGACTTCCATCTCCAGGTTAGACCCCTCCGCGCAATCTGCCGCCCCCACGTCCCTCGCGGCCATCGAGGGGCGCAAGGGCGAAAACAACCTGTGGGAGCTCCCGAGAGGAGGGGAGCGACCCGGGCGGCTAGGCGAGAAGGAGAACAAGGAGACCGACCCGGAGAACCTACACATTGTTTTGACGTGGAGGTACCCCCGGTACGGTCCTTGCGGTCATGAGCGCCACGTTGACCTCCTCTACCCCCCCAACTTCGTCGAAAGGGCGGGCCACCCCAACCCCTGTCCGTCGCGGGTCTGACCCCGTCGAAGGGCGGCCGGAAGTGGAAGGCTGGCCAGCTCCGACACGGCGGGGATGAAAGGGGGCAAGAACCGACGCACTGGCCTGCAACGTCCCTGTCCTGTGCCCGTGCATGGCGGCAGCACTTGCAGCAGCACCCCGAAGAGAACCGTCAGAAGGACGGAACTGAGAAGACCCTGCTCGCGACACAGCGCGTCGTTGCGTGTCGTAAGCAGGGTCCGCCGACAGAGAAGCGTAGCGTTCCCAAGCATCCTGCGCAAAAAGCCCCGACGTATATAGCGCAGAGTACAACAAACCCTGACGAATATCCAAGGGGGCTGTCCGGCAGAACGAGGACCATACCGTCTGGCGTTGCCGAGTTGCCACGCACAAAACCGCCTTCAGCTCGGGAACCAAAGACACTGCGAGCCGAAGGTGGATCCGCCGAACGCGGTCCAAACCCTCGCGAAGATCGCCTGGTGCAGACGCCTCGATAAGCCGCAGGTGGTGAACAGATGTCTGGAGGGAACGTAAAAGACAAGATAATAAGTTCGTCACCCACCATCGCAAGGGAAAATCCTTGTCGACAGAGGACTTATCTGGGTGAGAGAAGAACGGGGTAGCAATAGAACAAAGTTCAAGAACGGGCGCGCTTATCCAGGACCAGAACGTGCCGTCCAAACCGCCGACAGACACAAGAGGAGGCAAAAGCAGTGATGACTCCGGGGGAGGGACTGAAGGAGAGCCGTCGACGGATCGGTTGGCGAAGTCGAAGACCTCAGCAAACCAGGCCCCCAATGGGAGAGGGTGATCGAGCATGATGGCTAAGCCAGGCGTACCGTCGTCGCACAAACCTGTCCCATAGCAGGACGGTCCCGTCAACACAGCCAGGGACTGAACATCCTGAAGGATGTCCCGGCGGCTGAAGTCTGACCAGAGCGTAGGCCTGCAGAAGGGAGGGGGACCGCAGCAGGGGTAGGTAGGGTGAGGCGCTGAGGGTGTGTCACCGCCAAGAAGCGCGATAAGAGGGAGTCTTGCATCGACTCCAAGCGCCCGTCGATGCGTGACACAACCCACCCCTGCATAGCCGACAATCGATCCGAGAGAGGCGACCCCCCCCAAGATTGGTCGGCCCGCAGGGGCGAGCGTGAGCGGGAGCGAGACCCACGACACGAACCAGCAGCGTCGCGGCCCAAGGAAGGCGAGCGACGACGGTTGTGTCGCCGCTGAGGGACTCGTCCCCGATCACGAACGCCCGAGGGTGAAACAGCACCTTCCCCGTCTTCCAGCGACACGTCAGCCCCTGAGAAAGGGGACCCCGAAACCTCGCTAAACCCCACCGAGCCAAGAGGAGGGGTAACCCCCTGGCGAGACGGTAAGTGAAGGTCAGGGAGAGAAGAAGGAGGAGGAGCAGAACGACGGGAGTGGGAAGGCTGGCCAGGTGAAAGGAGGTCAGAAGGAGCCGCGGGGGGAAACAGAGCAAGGATCCCCGGGGCTGAGATAACAGGGCGGCCCGACACCGAGGCGGAGGAGGGAGGGACCTCCACCGTGGGACGAGACCGTGAAGGAAGAATAGGCACTGAAGCAGGTGAAGTACAAAGGAGTACAAAGGAAGTCAAGCAACAACAGGTCTAGTGACCCTTCTAGGTTGCTTGTCCTCCAAAACACTGAGGATCAAGTGTCCAAACAGTGGTTTAGAGTGGGTAAGGGAACATTGGAAAGGGAACTACTGCCCTGCCACTAACGTGGCAGGACTAGGAAGTTAGTAGGGGACATATGGGTTAGTAACTGAGGGGAGGATAAAGTTATTCATTTACAAACGCAGTCAGTCGCGGGTTTGATGCGAGATATTTGTCTAGGCGGAATTTAAATGAATCAACGGTGCTGCAGTCTATAACGTCTCGGGGAAGCCCATTCCACAAGTTGACAACTCGATTGAAGAAGAAATTCTTAGATTCGTGCGAGTTAAAAGATTTACCAATAATTTTGCAACCGTTTCCCCGCGTGTAATTAGATTGGTCGATAGTGAAGTACTTACTACAGTTCATATTGTCGATGCCTTTGATGATTTTGAACACTTGAATTAAGTCGCCTCTTAATCTGCGCTGGGTTAAAGGAAATAGATTTAATTCTCTAAGACGCTCTTCGTATGGTTTGTTCTTTAGGCTAGGTATCATTTTGGTAACTCTACGTTGAACTCGTTCTAGCTTGTTTATATCTTTTTGGTAATAAGGGCACCAGGATTGAACGCAGTATTCCAGAAGAGGGCGGACTAAGGAATTGTAAAGGGTTAGGATAACTTCTTTGGATTTATGCTCAAATGACCTGCCTATAAAGCCAATTATTTTGTTTGCCTTCTTAACAACTTCTGAACATTGTTGACTCGGTTTAGGTTACTCGATATTGTTACTCCCAGATCAGTTTCTCTGTTTACATTCTTAAGCTGAGTGCCATTCATCGAATAGTTTGCTTTCTCATTTAGGTATCCGACATGTAGTACTTTACATTTATCCGCATTGAAACTCATTTGCCAAATTTGGGCCCATGACAATTTATCTAGATTGTTGCATATCGTCAACTTGTTCTTTTGAGAGTACGCTATTTGCAATTTTTGTATCGTCAGCAATTTGAGATTGTGCAGGTGAGACCCTCATCTATGTCGTTGATGTAAATTAGAAAGAGAATTGGTCCTAGTACCGATCCCTGGGGTACCCCGCTACTTACATTGGTCCATTTAGATGCCTTACCGTTTATGACTACCCTTTGCTTTCTGTTGCTGAGCCAATTTTCTATCCATTTCAACACACCGTCTTGTATTCCATGCGCTTTTAGTTTTAGCAGTAAACGTTTGTGGGGAACTTTGTCAAAGGCCTTTTGAAAATCAAGGTATATAATATCTACAGCTTTACTCTCATCGTAGAGGTTGAGGATATCGTGGAAGAAGTCTAAGAGGTTTGTTAAACAGGAACGTTTTTTTACGAAAGCCGTGTTGAGTATCTTTAAGTATGTTATTT
Source organism: Paralithodes platypus (assembly GCA_032716605.1). NCBI lineage: Eukaryota > Metazoa > Arthropoda > Malacostraca > Decapoda > Lithodidae > Paralithodes > Paralithodes platypus. The sequence goes on along the minus strand of CM064486.1, from coordinate 38,380,487 downwards.
TCCTCTAAGTGATTTACGAGTCTGTCTCGTATGACCGTTTCTAGCATTTTACATACAACTGAGGTTAAGCTAATTGGACGATAGTTACTGGTAGGGATTTGCTGCCTTTTTTGAATATCGTGTTACGTTGGCTAGCTTCCACTGATCAGGCATAGTTCCAGACTGCAAGGATTTATTGAATAGTAATGTCAGTGGTTTGGAGAGCTCATTCTTAGCTTCCTTTAGAACTCTAGGCGAGATTGTATCAGGTCCTGGCGTTTTATTTACCTTGAGTTTATCTAAACAATTCAATACTTCTCTCTCTGTAACGGTGATATTGCTTAGAACATCTGAATTATCAATCTGAATCGGCGATGGTGTAGGGATATCACTGAGGTCTTCTGTTGTAAAAACTGATGCAAGAAGGTATTGAGGGCATTACTCATTTGTACTTCGTCTTTGGTGTATTCTCCTTTTTCATCGACTAACAGTCCAACAGTTGAAGTAACTACTTTTTTCTTTCTGATATAACTATAGAATTCTTTCGGGTTTGTTTTACTTTGATTCGCAATATGTAACTCTAAGGTCTTTTTACTTTGCTTAATTAACTTTTTGGCTTTGCGTCGTAGCTCTACAAATTTCACCCGTTCTTCGTCATTTTGTGAGGATTTTAATCTATCATTAGCAATTTTTTAGCAAGCAGGCAGTTTGAAATATCTTTATTCCACCATTTGGGCTTATTATTATGGCCTGGACGCCGTATTTTCGATGGTATGCAGTCTTGCACTGCTTTTAGGTAAGTGGTTTCGAATAACTTCCAAGATGTATTTATGTCGTTATTGTTAATTAAAAAGCTCCAGTCAGTTTCTTTAAACATAGCTCTAAGTTTATGGAAGTTTGCTTTCTTGAAATTAGGGACTTTTTCGATGCTACTATTTGGTTCGTTACTAGTAAACTTTAAAGTGAAGGAGGAGGAGGAGGAGGAGTAGGAGGAGGAGAAGCAACTATAACCTGGACAGTGTAGGAGGAGGGAGAAGAGGGCCAGCTACAGCATGAACACCCACGCGCGGAGAGGACAACGTAAGAGGAAGTCGGCTGGGCTGGGGAAGCGGGCGGAAGGGAGTAGAGCCCGTATCCGTAGAGGCCAGGGGAGGGCGCACAGGGGCAGAGCCGCTAACCCTGGCCTCAGGGCGAGAACCATGACGAGGGCGACGGGCGACGGGCGGCGGCAAGGCGAGCAGGAGGACGACGAGGGACAGTAGAGGACGGGCGATGAGGCGAGCGAGAGCGTGGACGGAGCTGGGGATCCCCCCGATGATGTGACGACCGGCTGCGGGACCCAGGGGAGAGGGCCAGGTGAACGGCCTTCAGTCGGGTCAGGGATACCCAGGGCGACGCGGATCCGGTCGTCAACAAAGGCCGGGGAACGGTGGCCCACAGTCCTAATGTGGTGGGAGACTATCGCCCACACCGACTGAAGGGAAGCAGAGGCCACTGCCGCCACTGAGGAACCAGGGCTATGGTTCACCACATCCACCAGGGCCATACACGGGCCACACAGAGCAGGGAGGTAGGCCGTAGAGGACACACATTGCGAGTGGCGCAAGCAGGACTTGTGGCTCTCCAAGCACGGGGAGCTACAACCATGGCGAAAGCAAGGCATCCTACCTGCACTGGAAGAACACACACCATAATCAGCACGTCGACGGAGTAAGTGTAGAGAATGTCCAAGAAGAACCAGGGAATGAGCATGGGGAATCAGGAACACACATGCAAACCGGTATCCGTACTCACCCTAAACCGGGAGCACAGAGGTAGGCGAGTAGGGCGGGCGAGGTGGAAGAGTACTAGCAGAACCTGCAAAGATGGAGAAAGTGTTAACCACCACTCAACATCTTACATGCAGGGCCTATAACACCAGTAAAGTGCACACACCAATATAGTTTCAGGCAACAAGATGACCTAAAAAAGGTCAACAGTGAAAACCAACTATTTCCGCAAATTTGCGGGCCTATTGAGGCATAACCGTACCGACACAACTCTCCCGCAAATTTGCGGGACCCCCCAGCGATCTCCGCAAATTTGCGGGGAGCCGAAACGTCCCAGAGGACCGAATCGAGCTCCCGCAAATTTGCGGGACCGGCCGAGATGGTCCGGCGCCGAAAAAGCGAGAGGAGCGTCTAGGGAATACCAAGAGGCCACAAAAATGCGTCATCTCCTTAAGAACTCCAAGCTTGGATGGCCATCAAGCTGAGCAGTGTCTTCCTTGATACATAATCCTAACTCAACCGGTAAAGGGAGAGGCAAGGAAGACACACCAGGGGAGAGGAGGCACATCCCCCAGGAACCACCCAACCCACAGAGAGAGAGCAAAGCCCATGAGGAGAAGTGGCAGGAAGGGTGGCTTAGCACAAACAGGGGTCCCCCTGGGGTACCCCTGGATTGGGCAAAAGATGATGAAAGGATGGAGGTGAAACATGAAGGGAAAACAAAAACCAGTAAACGAAACTGGTGAGAAAAAGGGAGGCCTAGCCGTGAGCAGAGAATGTGTCACGGGCGAAAAAAACCTGTGGTGTGAAGTACCCCCTGGGGTACCCCTGGAATATCACGAACCACCTGTCGCCCAGGCCCTTGAGACACAGTGAAGGCTCGAAAGGGGGGACTCGGGAATAACGCTATAATGCGGCCGACACAAACTCTACAAACAGCACCGCCACCATCGAAATCTCAGATTGTTTACCAAACGTTACACCTTAGGCTATGAAAAAATGAAAACTTATAGGGGCATAGTAATTCCTGAATGAGAAAACGAGCTAGGCTAAAATAAGCTAAAAGCTAAACTATGCCCAGACGAACAGGAAAAAGAATATGAAAAGAGAAAGAATGAAAAACATACACGAGGAACGCCAGGCGCCCCCGTACCTTCGGTAGGCTATTTCCACACGCGTCTCCATTTGACACACTTAGGAGCCCATTTACGTGTGCCCTAGATCACGTAACATTTGTCTAACATAAAAGAAGGCCAGATAAGCCGAAACGAACCTAAACAGGGTGAATTGAAAGGAGCACAACAAAAGCGGACTCAAGCAATGGAGGCGCGTGAAAAAATGATAACAAGAGAGGGTCGCTCATGCGCACGTTCGACAGGGATCTGCACATGACGGAACACAGGATGGGCCTTAAGCGGTAACTAAGGTAAACCCCTTTTTCTTCTCTTCTATGCTTTTTTCACCTTCGGTGGTAGTTTTGGTTAATGTACGTCTCCTAGAGCAAGATAAGGAGTAGACTCTAGACGTTTTCTTTTTTAACCGCGGTTGGAATGACGACATAGCAGTCAAAATAGACAAGTCGTCATTGCAATTAGGTTAATAGCCTTGACGTTGGATTTGCCAAGACTACTAAGAAATAATAGATATGTGCAGCATGTGAGGAGGTGTGTGGAGTAAGGAGAAGAGGGAGGGTAGTGAAAGGTACAGCATGGTGGACAGAAGAGCTAAAAATAGCTGCGGAAGACAAGATGAAAGCGTATAAAGTGGTTGGGTAGTAGAGGGAATGAAGATTTGGAGAGCCAGAAACGAGCGACGTACGTGGAGAGAAAGAGAGTGGTGAAGAGAGTAGTGAAGGAAAGTAAGAGAAGAGTAGATGAGGAATTTGGAAGGAATCTGAGTGTAAAATGGAGGGAGTGTAAGAAACTGTTCTGGAAAGAAGTCAAGAAAGTTAGGGACGGTAGCAAGGGAAACAGTAAGGGTGTGAAAGATAAGAATGGGAGAATGCTAGCCGAGAAGCTAGAGAGAGTCGAAAGATGGAGGGAGTACTTCACCGAGTTGCTAAACGTAAGGAATGAAGCGCCAGCACACATAGTTGGATGGGGTATGGGAGAGAGAAGAAGAGAAGTAGTGGAGGAGGAGGTGGGGATCAGGAGGTCAGGAGTGTGGGAAGCCATGAAAAGAGTGAAGTTTGGGAAAGCACCAGGAACAGATGGAGTGTGTGGGGAAATGGTGAGGTATGGTGGTGAGATAGTAATCGAATGGGTATGGAAAATGTGAAAACTAGCATGGGAGAAGGGGAGTGCACCTGATGACTGGAAGACAGACATAATAGTCCCCCTATATAAGGGTAAAGGGAAAAGAGGAGTATGTGGTAACCACCGAGGAATATGTCTTCTAAGCGTAGTAGGGAAGGTGTACTGTAGGGTAGTGATTGAGCGAGTGAGAGCGAGAATGGAGAAATGGATAGGTGACAAGCAGGGCGGTTTCAGGAAGGGAAGAGGATGTGTAGATCAGATTTTTCCCCTGAATTGTGTTGTGGAAAAATATCTGGAGAAACAACAAAAGGTGTATGTTGCCTTTATGGATTTGGAGAAGGCCTATGACAGAGTGGATAGAGAAGGTATGTGGAAAGTACTTAGAATATATGGAGTAGATGGCAAGTTGCTGAAAGCAGTGAAGAGCATGTATGAGGGTGCAAAGGCGGCAGTACCGGTACGTGTGGAGAATGAGCAGAGCGAGTTGTGGGAAAACAAAGGGTCACCCCAGGAATAAGACTTTCTGGTGGTGGAACGATGAGGTACAAGATGCTGTGAAAGAGAAAAGGAGATGCTTCAAAGCATGGAAGAAGGGAGGCAGCATGTAGGAATTGGTTTTTACACCATACCCGAAAGAGGATTTATGGAGCTCCGATCTTACTCTCAACCATCTGAACAGTTTTACCAATTCACCTAAACTTCGTTAGATGCGGGAATAGCCTCACGAAAATATGCCAGGGCCTGGGATTGAACCCGGGACCCTTAGGCTATGAGGCGAACACCTTACCAGTGTCGCCAAGAAAGATATCTCATTTGGCAAGGTCGGCTCAAGTTATTTCCGCATCCGGTCTGTTTTAGGATAACCTATTTTCACTGACTTTACACTACTTCACCTTCTGGGAAGCGAAGGCTCCGAACAGAGAGGAATGAACAGAGAGGAACAAGCCTGAGCCGAAACGACCTGGAGTCCGTCAGAGAAGCGAACGGGAATGGTGAGTGAACTTCACTGAGCAGTGCACCCACGCACCGTGTGCTACACAGACACACTAGAGGAACGAACAGAGAGGAACAAGCCTGAGCCGAAACGACCTGGAGTCCGTCAGAGAGGCGAACGGGAATGGTGAGTCAACTTCACTGAGCGGTGCACCCACGCACCGTGTGCTACACAGACACACTAACGGCCGAGTTGGCAACTCGCTTGAGCGGCCGGCAACTCCACAACCCAACCCAAGCGAGTTCTCACTACACCCCCTGTACTCTCCTATCCCCTTCCTTGTCCGGTAGGAATCGGTTTTTACACTATACCCGAAAGAGGATTTATGGAGTTCCGATCTTACTCTCAACCATCTGAACAATTTTACCAATACAACTAAACTTCGTTAGATGCGGGAATAGCCTCACGAAAATATGCCAGGGCCTGGGATTGAACCCGGGACCCTTAGGCTATGAGGCGAACACCTTACCAATGTCACCAAGAAAGATATCTCACTTGGCAAGGTCGGCTCAGGTTATTTCCGCATCCGGTCTGTTTTAGGCTAACCTATTTTCACTGACTTAACAAGCAAGGATGAATACCAGGCAGCTAAACGAACTGCCAAAAGAGTTATTTACAATGCTAAAAAAGGCATTAAGGACCTGGTCCTCGAACAAGTGTGTAACACTGACAATCCCAATGGGATTTTGAACCTAGCTAGGCGAGTTAAAAATGAGAGTAAGGATATTATAGGTGTATTAGAAACGATAATGGGAAGATTGTGTATGCAGAAAATGAAATCAGAGAAGCATGGAAGGCACACTATGAACGATTGCTAAATGTAGAGTTTGAATGGGATAAGGAACAGCTTAGTATCGAAAAACCAATATCTGGACCCCCTCCTTTGATAGCACCAGCTGTAGTGAGCGACGTAATCAATAAAATGAAGGACGGTAAAGCTCCAGGGTGCTCTGACATTGTCGCTGAGATGGTAAAAGCCTCAGGGGAGACTGGTGTCAACTTAGTCACCGAGTTGATAAACGCCATTATTAAAGATGAGAAAATCCGAGAGGATTGGCACAAAAGTGTAATAGTAAATATATACAAAGGAAAAGGGGATGCGCTAGATAAAGGGTAATTATAGGGGCCTGAAAATGCTTGACCAAATCATGAAGGTCTGTGAAAGTCTTTGAGGGTTTGATCAGGCCAAGCATCTCCATTGATGATATGCAGTTTGATTTTATGCCATGACGTGGTACAACCGATGCTATCTTCATAGTCAGGCAGATACAGGAAAGATACTTACTAAAATGCAGGGATCTTTACTTTGTGTTTGTAGACCTGGAGAAGGCCTTTGACAGGGTACCTAGAGATGTTGTGCAGTGGCCTATGAGGAAACTTGGTGTGGAAGAGTGGCTGGTGCGTGTGATAATGAAGATGTATGAGGATTCGCGAAGTGCGGTGATGGTGAAGGGTGTACTGAGTGATTAGTTCACAGTCCGTGTTGGAGTCCATCAGGGTTCAGTGTTAAGCCCCCTCCTCTTTATTATGGTCCTGGAGGCACTGTCTAGAGTTTTTAGAGGCAGACTCCCGTTAGAAATGTTTTATGCAGACGATTTAGTCTTAATAGCTGACAATATGCAAGATGCTGAGGCCAAATACAGAAGATGGAGGGAGGGCATGGCGAGCAAGGGTTTAAGAGGCAATATTAACAAAACCAAGGTTATGCATTGTAGATTGAAATGAGGCAATGTGGAAAAGAGCGGTGCATACCCATGTGCAGTGTGTGGGCGTAAACGCGATTCAATGTAGCATCTGTCGACACTGGGTGCACCATGGGAGTAAGCGCTGTAGTAGAATAAAGGGACCCCTGCCGAAGGATAAGTCAGAAATAGAGAAATTTAAGTGCATAGTGTGCAAAGGCGAGCTTGTGTTAAGTGATGATCCTGTGGCTGTGAATTTTGGAAATGAGTCATTGGAGCTGGTAGACAAGTTTTGTTACCTGGGAGATACCATCTCTGCCGGTGGTGGGGCCGAGGCTGCCACTGTCGCTAGAATTAGATGTGGCTGGGGGAAGTTCAGAGAACTTCTGCCAATTCTGACCATGAAAAGAATGCCTCTCCCCCTGAAGGGAAAGGTGTATGCCTCATGTGTTAGAAGCGCAATGACGTATGCCTCAGAAACATGGGCCGTTAAAGTAGAGAATGTAAACAGAATGGAACGTAATGAGATGAGAATGGTGAGATGGATGTGTGGGGCCAGGCTACAGGATAGAATAACAAATGTTGAGCTGAGGAGAAGTTTGGGTATAAAGAGTATTAGCGAAGTGATGCATACAAGTAGATTGGGATGGTATGGACATGTGGAGAGAATGGATGAACAAAATTGGGTGAAAAAATGCAGGTCTGTGATTGTGGAGGGCGCTGCACCAAGGGGTAGACCGAGGAAGACCTGGGATCGGATTATACGTGCCGATCTCAAATCCAAAAACTTGACAAGTGAAGCAGCCCTTAACAGGGTTGCCTGGAACGCCGCCATTAGGACAAGAGACTGAAACTGCACGTATGTCTGGAGCACTCAGTCTTAAAATGTTATGTATGTATGTATGTATGTATGTAATGGAAAGTGCTTGTGAATAGCTGAGTGAATACGTGGTCATTTGGGAGAAAGGGTCGGGCGCAAGTTGGACTAGATAATAGTCCATCAGGCGCCTGGCCCGGGGAGACGGATTTATATGAAGGATGCGCCTGGAAGTGTGGTGGGCGGGCTTGTGGTTTTGGCTCTGCTGCATGTATGCCTGCTGAGATCGGAACCTCTCCGGGTGGTCGGGGACCGGGGGGGTGCTGGAGGGACCTTGGTGACCCTGGTCTCTGGGTCTTCTCCTTGATGACCTAGATGTGTGTGAATTTGTATTTTGTTTTTGTGTGTTCATTGTTTTCTGTTATGTTGTCCCTATTTGGGTTCTGTCTTTAGTCCCCCCCCCCCCCCAGAAAAAAAAAGAGGAATAGTGGGGATTGGGCCTGAGTATATACATACATACACATACAAGTTAAAGAAGGATGTTCTATGTGATCAGTGCATCAAAAATAACAGTGGTGCAATTAGTTAAGAAAAGGAAGAAAGAAAAGAGCTTGGAAGGTACATTATGAACGCCCACTGAGCATGGAGTTTGAGTAGAATAGAGAACAGCTCAGTACTGAAGAGCTGGTATTTGCCCCTGCCTCCCAATGATAATGTCAGCTGTTTTGAGTAGCACAACAAATTCATATTTTTTTACCAACCAACTTTACTTCTAAACTCAATTAATGAAATCAACAAATACATGTGGCACTCCAAGGACTCAAACCTAGGATACTCACACCGAAATTCCGCACATTTATGCATTACGCTATCAAGACAGAAAAGCAGCAGGTAGCTCAAGCCTTGTTGCTGAGATCCTGAAAGCCTCATAAGACATAGGAATGACACTGTTCACTCATCCAATTGATGAAGATGTACGAGACCTCACACAAGGCAACAAGAGTGAAAAGTGTACTGGGCAAAGAGAAATAGTAAATGTTGGAGTCCACCAAGGGTTTGTGTTAAACCCACTTCTTTTTGTGATGGTTCTAGAGATACTGGTTAGGGAATTTAGAACTGATATCCCTTGGGAATTGTAACATAATTTATTTAGTTCACTCCACACACCAGACACCTTCTAAAGAAATTAATGAAAGCATGTGGTCCTACCGGGATTCGAACTTGGGTTACCACATACAGATTTTAAACACTAACCATTACACCATCAAGGCAGTAATAAGTACAGCACATGACCACGATTCATATCCATTTATCGAATACTGGATATTAATCTAATAATGTACGGTACTGTCCCCACCTGCTCTATGAATAGCCTAATGCTTAGGCAAAAGGAAAGAACATTCATGGGGCACAGATCATATAGACCGACCTCCTCGCTACAAAATATTCTTGAACCTATTGATAATCTAATTTATTAATTTCACTCCACACACCAAACACCTCCCAAAGAAATTAATGAAAGCATGTTATCCTACCGCGATTCGAACCTGGGTTACCACATACAGATTATAAACACTCTAACCATTACACCATCAAGGCAGTTATATGTACAGCACATGACCACGATTCATATCCATTTATCGAATACTGGATATTAATCTAATCATGTTGTGTCCCCATACAATATGCATCTTTTTTTTGTCTATATTCCAACTACTCCCTCTCGGGCATAGGCTGAGAACCTGTACATTTAACTGTTATGAATGGTGAAGCCCTTGAGGTCTCGTCTCAGTCTAGGGGGTGAGACATGTGAAGCACTTTTCAGCTGCAACCAGCCCCTGCCATCTTGCCTTCGCAGGATGCATTTTTTTTTTCTATGTGAATGAGGGAGACAAAAGGCAGAACTGCCTGCAGCGAGTGCCTCTCCCAGATTTCAAAGAGTGACAGGGCCGAAATCAAGGGACGTTCGAGCTAAAATGCCTGGACACACGGAGTTTGAAGCAATTTAAGTCATAGGAAGAGGGAAAGACTGATTCTGGGAGAGTTCCAGAGCTCAGCAGTTGAATAGAAGAAAGTCTGAGAATAGCGTTTCACTCTTGGGTTGGAAAGTTGCACAGAGTAGGGGTGGGATTGTGTTGCAAGGCGGGTACTACATACCCTACGTAGAGGTGGTATACACTGGGAAAGCTCCGAGGAACACTGATTATTGTAATAGCGATAGAATAGTGAGAGAGATGCAACATTGCGGCGAAGAGAAAGAGATTGCAGAGAATTGGTGAGTGGACGGGAGTTAATGATACGAAAAGCTTTCCTTTATACTTTATCTAGGAGTGCGGTGTGAGAGGATCCTCCCCACACATGTGAACAATACTCCATACAAGGACGCACTGTGCCCCTGTACAGAGCAAGTAGCTGAGCAGGGGTAAAGAACCCCTTGAGGCAGTTGAGCACACCCAGCTTCTGGGAGGCTGCCTTAGCGAGACTGGTAATATGGTCTTTCCAAGTGAGAGCAGAAGAAAAAGAGACACCAAGAACATTGAGGGTAAATGAAGGGTTGATTTTTGTATTGTTGAAGAATAAGGGATAGTCCTCTGGAGGTTCCTGACAGGTAGTAAGGTGAATAAATTGAGTTTTAGAAGCATTAAATGTAACAAGATTTTCTCTACCCCAATTGGAAATAGTAGCTAGATCAGAAGATAAGCATTTTATGGCTTCATTACGTTTACTTTTGAGGGACTGCTGGCTGGGGCGTTCTGGAAAACTAATCGAGTGGTGTAAAGTAGAGTCGTCTGCATATGAATGGATGGGACTAGATCAGGCTGGTCCAACTTCTAGAAAACTATGGGCCACTTCAGCATATACCTTTAATGCCGTGGGCCACACACATACACACAATTTCACAAACACAAACACGCAAAGCAAACTGCATGTGTCAAGCTACACCGACACCAGTACTAGGCTAGTACCTGGTATAGCTAAAACTAAAAGAATTAAACTAATTTTGAGAGGTGGTTGGAAATATGATATGTGTGGCACTTACTAGGTTGCAAAACGGAGGCAAACTGACGGGTGGTGAGTCTGGTGACTCAGACTGGGCCTACTGTCAGGGTTGCCATTGTTTGCGGTTTTTCTTTCAAAGATTCAAGGTTAATTTGTGTATTATGTCCGTTAATGTTGCTGGGAAACTAATACAATACGTTGATACACAAATATCGAATATTCAGAATCCAGAATATATTTAGGATTTCCGTTGTTAGATACGGTAACAGTAATTAATGCTGTCACATTTCTCAAGATCTAGCAAGAAATTGATAAATCTGCAACACGAGAGAGAGAGAGAGAGAGAGAGAGAGAGAGAGAGAGAGAGAGAGAGAGAGAGAGAGAGAGAGAGAGAGAGAGAGAGAGAGAGAGAGAGAGAGAGAAGAGGAGAGAGAGAGAGAGAGAGAGAGAGAGAGAGAGAGAGAGAGAGAGAGAGTTCACTAATGTATGAAGACATCATGTACCATTCCATTTTAGTGTTATATTTTAAATGAGAGTGAGTGCTTGTGGGCCACAAATAATCACCCTGAGGAACACCGGAGTTGATAGGATGAGGAATTGAGCGATGGCCGTCCACAACCGCAGCTATGGAACGGCCGGAAAGGAAATTAGAGACAAAGGCACAGATTGAGGGACAGAAACCGAAGGAGGGCAGTTTGGAAATTAAAGATTTGTGCCAGACTCTATCGAAGGCCTTAGATATGTCTAGTGCAACAGAAAAAATCTCACCGAAGTCCCGAAAGTTGGATGACCAAGAGTTAATAAGATATGAAAGAAGATCACCAGTAGAGCGACCCTTAAGGAAGCCATATTGGCGATCTGAGAGCAGATTATGAGAAGAGAAATGCTTAAGAAATTTGGAAGCAAGAATAGTTTCAAAAACTTTAGAGATACAAGAGATGAGAGCAATTGGACGATAGTTGGAGGGTTAAGAGCGGTGGGCTTAGTTGGTCACTCACGACTTGAAGCAGCCCCATCTCTAGAGCTGCCTCGCTCCAGTGCTTCACTGTCTCAACCCCTCACTCTCAGAACGCCACCTATTGAGCAATGAACTCACTAGGCATTGCCCCCCTATAGCCTATTTTGAATATGGGAATATTTATACAGTGCTATTTAATCAGGGAACAATGAGGGTATTATTTGGCGTTTCGGTGGGCTTTTAGGTAATGCACTGATACTAGGTACAGCACAAATTCCATCCCAATAATATCTTCCCATTGACATATCAGGATTTGAACCCGGATCCATTGGATTACCAGTCCAGTGGCAAGACCACTCCACCACACCTCCCCTTGACCTCCTAGTCCTTATTGCAGGCAGAGTATAAGATACTGTACACCTTTTCAGTTTTCACATAAGAGTTGAGACATTGTTACATACCTGTATGACATAATTCATAACCGTTTGACAGAACACATATCGAGTGACACTGTTAACATATCTTGTTGACCACTCTAACATAATTAATTGACATAATTTATGAGATTGACAGACTTGAACAACAAACCGACAGTCTGCATAATATTTGAGATTGTATCATTTGGAAAATGACATAGTAGTATAACATTTTGACAAACAAATAATACATTGACAAACAACAAAATAACTGCCATCATATCCTGTGATGCATTTTACACAACAGAAGCTCATGTTACACAGAGGATTGCAATACCAAGGTGTTGACTATTCGAAACCAAAAGATTGTGAAGCACTCAATCCACAAGATATTATTCGAAACAGTGGGATATTCTCAGAAATGAAAGGTAAGAAAATGGTAATTCATAACATTTGAACAACTAACCGACAGTCTGCATATTGTTTGACATTGTTACTGTAACTTCTGGGAAATTACACACATAATAACTGTTATCGTATTCCATGAGGTATTTAACACAGATGAGGCTAATTTTACGCAGAGGATTGCAGTAAAAAGGGGTGACTACTCGATACCATAAAATCGTTAAGCACTCAATGCACAAAACATTACCTTCGATACAGTGGTACGGAATTGAGCACCACGTATCGGAATTGAGCACCACTATAAACATTACCGAGGTGACTTAGTGTAGCATCGGTAGATTGCTATCACTCCCATCCATTACACCCACCCAAGGAGACTATGCCTCACAGACGCTATCGCCGAGTGTCAGATGAAGATCGTGATAGAATAATTACTCGATATGAAGCTGGAGAAGATTTTTTGGACACTGCTGCCGAGCTACGCATTCCTAGAACCACAGCTTATGAAATAATCCGCAAGTTGTGGAGACTGGCGAAAGACGTGGTCGACATGGAGGAGGAGGACGACCACCTGTGCTTGATGACGAGGCAAAGGACTTTCTAGTGATGCTTGTTGAAGCTACACCAACAATAACCATTAGAGAACTTAACCATACACTTCGGAAAACATTTCCACGCAAACGACATGTATATAACATGACTGTTTCTAGGGCTTTGGATGGGGAACTAGTATCCCTGAAACAGGTTCACAATGTGCCAGCCAACCACAACTCGGATGACATCAAAAGCGCTCGTGTACAGTTTGCTCAGTATATGTATGAAGAGGGCATTCATCAACACCGTGTGTATGTAGATGAAACCGGCTACAACCTGTACACATGTAGGACCTATGGCCGAGCTCCACGGGGACAACGAGTCAACAGGATGGTTGCAGGACAGCGTGGGAATAACGTGACCTTGATTGCAGCTATCTCCAATCTGGCAGGCCTGTTCTACTACGAAATTCACGTAACATCTGTGACCAAAGAAGTATTCACAAATTTTATGACTTCACTTGATGCTGTGCTAGGTCCTGATGGTGCTATGATATTAATGGACGATGCACCATGTCATCTTGGAACTGATCAACAATTTGAAGGTCGTGCCATTAAGAAGCTTCCTCCACAATCACCTTTCCTAAATCCTATTGAGAATTGCTTCTCAGTACTTAAAGCCACTGTGAAACGACAACTAAATGACATAGCTGGGCGTTGTGATGTACGTGCAGCACGTCGACATGGGATCACTTTAACCCTCCAGCCCCGGCTATGTATTATATATATATTCCCCGAAACCCAGGTGTTTTGGCCGAAAAACGTCTAGGCTAGGCTGCCGTATATTTGTTAATCTGACTGCTTCCCGCATTCCCACGCATCCCCAAGCGTAGCTGTGTTATTTACCTGCAGAATGGCGTTAAGTAGAGCTCTCTAAGTCAACTGGTTGATTTGTGATGATGATTTCATTGGAGATAACTTTATGGCAAAAACAGCCACTTTACACTACTTTTCGATACTTAACAACAACATACAGGCACACACGAACAAGCGACGCTCTCCTTCTTGTGGCCGGAGATGCGGGGCGTCGGTCCAGCCGGCTGTTGTTTACATGCGTCGGACCGACGCCTCGCACAAGAAGCTCACAGGCTTTCAACCACTGGGCGTTCAAGAGCCCGGTACCGTATATGCTTTTTTATGGGCGTTCAAGAGCCCTTCCGTGGTGAGAGGGTTAAGGATGTACCGAGAGCAACTTCTGCAAGAGGTACTGAGGACATCAATAGCCAGTGTCGATGCTAATCTTTGCTCGGCAAACTACCGGCATTCTGACACATACTGTACCTACGGAGGTGTATTGCACGAGAGGACATCTGGGACTGAATTCATCACAGCTATTAACTAAATCTGTGTGTGATAACCCAGGTTCGAATCCCGGTGGATCATATAATTATACTTTAATTAATTTCATTGGGGGTGTTTGGTGTTGTGGTGAAATTAATAAAATAAAGATTGTATACTGGAACTTTGGTATTGAAAAGGAAATTGGATATATACTGGGTAATTAATGTACCAGTACCTTTTTTAACTAATGTAGTTATGTATTATAAAATTATTTGGGTATAATATTTATGCACTGGTACTGTGTTTATTAAAGTTTGTTTTTCTGTACAGTATATACATTTATACAAATATGTTGGTCTATAAGCCATTCAGTACTTTTGTTAATTGTCAAATAAATGCATCAATCTATCCAATCTCTTATTGTCACTGTCAATTGTCTTAGTACTTAGTCAATTATTATGTGATCAAATCATGTGTCAAACTATATTGTTACAGAGTCAATTTCGTACATGGGAATTTCAAAAGATGAAATAAAGTGTCAAAGCCATAGGTGAACTGTCTTAAACTTAAACTGTTAAACTGTCTGATCTAATATGTGAAAAGGTGTACTGCTCAAACTAACTTCAATAGCTTGAGAGAGGGCATGGTTAATAAGGGATTAAGTTAATATAAATAAACTAATGTCATGATTAGTTGAGTAGGGTGTGGCAAGAAAGAAAGAAGTGGTGCACACCCACTTGCAGTTTGTAGGAAAGGGAGGGCATGAACTCAATTCAATGAAGCATCTATCGTTACTGGCCACATAATGGGAATAAATGCGTTGTTATATAAGTAACACCCCGTTCTTAATATTAATCATCAATTACAAACCCCAATGTACTTGAATAAACAAATGAAGGTATATGGTCCTCCCGGGATTCGAACTCGGGACGCCACACCCAGAACATAAGCACCTAAACCATTACACCAACAACACAGTTATGTGCGATTAGATTGCTTGGGAAACAGATTAACTTGCTCATGTAGTAATGTACACCCTATATTTAATAGTGGCCCCTTCATCATTAACGATATTGCCTATTAGTATAATGGCTCCATTCAACATCCCGCGTCAGCCATTTGAATTAACCGCCGCGGGAGGATCAGGGAGTACTCATCATAAGTGCACGCTTAATTCCCTTATGGGATCGTCATTTTGATTGGGTACCCTACAGAAAAAACTACGTAAAATATAAAAGAAAATAACTTAATATATGTTATCATATGACTTGCCTTATGTGGATTTCTCATGTTTTGCTTTCCCGACTACAGGCCCTCTAGTGGCTATCTTCGTCCTTCTCCCTCCCGCGGGCGTTCCGTGAGGATGGGGGTCCTTGTGCTCCAGCTTCATTCGACATTATCTCGCTTCTCGTGAGTCTTTACTCATTTGTATACATCTGAAGTGTCTTGGACAGGGTTTCAGATTAGCTAGCACAAGCTGCCCCATTGGTACACCCGCAGGGAGTGTATATAATTCAATTTAGGGTACTATTGTAACAGGCGCCGACGTGTAGGCCTACCAGGTTCGACGCGCCATGTGGTTTGTTTTGTTTTCATATTTGCGCCTTAGCTCTCTTATAGATTAGTTAGGAGGCTAAATTACCGCAAGATTATGCTTCAGGCTAGCACTATGCGGCGGTTGCATTTATGTTTTTAAGCAGATGCTCTGGTTCAAGGGTGGCCGCACGTGGTGCGGTGCCTTCTGGAGTCCGTTTCTGCGCTTGGGCCCCGCTCCGGGCCCCTCTTCCTCTGGCTGCCTCTGTGTGTTCTTCGGAGCGTGTGGTGGCTGCTGTTGCTGCTGGTTCTTCGAAGCATCTGGGTGCTGCTCCTCTTACGAGTTCGTCGGAGCGTTTGGTGCCTACCATGTTTTGTTTCGTCGAGCCTCGTGGCCAGCCTCGTTAGGGGTCTCCAGTGTAGGCTAGAGATATATTTATTGTTTATAAATTTACTCTGTGTTGTTATAGCCTATGTTATGCTTTGGGAGACATCCCCTTGTGTGTGGGGGTTTCTGGGGGTGTTTTGATTTCCCGGTTAAGTCAACACCTCTGGAAACCTTTTGGTTAGTTTCTCCGGCGGCTTTCTCAGCGGGGCCGCCGGTTCCTACTCTTGCAGATGTTTAGGTGCTATCCAAATTTCCTGCCGTGGTGTGCATGTATGCAGGAGTTTTTTTGAGGGGGGTTGACTTCCTCGGCGGAGTCAACACCTAGAAGATTTTTGGTTGGTTTCTCTGGCGACTTTTGCAACAAAGCCGCCGGTTCCTACTCTTGCAGAGGTTTCTGGAACTATCCAAATGTCCCGGCATTGTGCTTAACCACATACCTCCCGGCGGAAATGCTATTTCCTAAAGGGAACCTTTTGCTCGGCCCGCCGAGGAAACTCGCCCTGAACGTTAGCCTCCCGCAACGAGCCTAAGCGCTCGGCGATGCTATATAACCTGGTCCTAATGCTTAGTCGCCCTGCGGCGAAACAGTCAGGTAGGCAGGACTATATGCTGTAGTCAATAATAGCAGAGGCGCAGTATTACACTTGCACTATTTGAAATAGTCATGGAAGGGTAACGCGCTGTAAACACGTTTTTTGGGCCAGTGACGCTTGTCACAGATAAGCAGTTTCCACACCGAGTAATCCCAGTGTGCTTTGCTGGGTCAGGTCCGGTCGAAGGTTAGAATAGTAGTGGCTATTTCTAATTTTCTGGCGGACTTGAGATATGATGTTTAACACCTCTCAGGTTATCCTTATGAGCATGGATTCCTGGAAAATTTCTTTCCAGATCTTTTCACACCCTGAGCGGCACGGCATAGGGCGGTCCCGTTCCCCGCAGGGGGGGTTAATTCAGTTCCCTTTTTTACAAGTTTTTCACTTCAGCCTCCATGCCTACCTGTTTTTTGCTCTAACATTCCGCTATTTGCACACTGACATTGGTGCAAGATGGACCTTAGTTTGTCCCTAGACTTCCCAGTCACGCCCGGTGGGTGTAGATCTTTTGCGAAAAAAAGGGGAAAACATTTTCCAGATCATCCGGGCCTTGATCGAATTTTACCTACCTTCACCTCTTATACCACAGGAGGATATTGATTGTAGAAACTAGCTTTCAATGCATATTTCCCCGAGGTCACAGTAATCGTTGTGTTATGCAATAAATACTCGACACTTAATTGAACAATGGGCCATTAGCAGCTGCTAGGGCCAAGTTGAGTTAAACCCGGAACCGCCCCCCCACCCCCCGGTCCGAGAACCCACCTGGCTTCGCCCGACACCGTTCTAGATTGCCACCCCGGCGATGGATCGTCCACTTCCGGCTGCGACCCTCGCTCTCCCGAATGACAGGAGAGAGCCGAGGTCGCGGGTCAGTCTTCTTTCTAGTTGAATCTAAGGTAAGATGGGCTCACTTAGTATCTCCTTTAATGGTCCCTACGATTAATTAAGCCAAGAATACGGCTCATAATTGTGTCACGCAGTTATGCCGACGAGACGGCTAATAATTTTTCAGCTGAACCTAAGCCGGCAAGACGGCTTGTTTTTTATCTTATCCTAACGTACAGTCGGTGAGACGGTGCCTCGTTTTTTACCTTACTTTCGTTGATCTATCATAAGTTACAACTAAGAGATATATGGATAACGAATATGGATTAGGGTGTGTTCAGCTGTCAATTAGGGGACATAACTCTTCTCAGCAGAGCTTCGATGAGTACTTTCATTATGTGGAACATGTATCACGGTTATTCATAAACACCAAAGTTAGTGTATCTTCGGGCTGTCTTCTGAGATAGGTACTTGGACGTATCCTAGCCTAGTTCTTCCATCCGGAAAAGTATAGGCTCACGATTTTATGAAGGCCTTCGATAAGGTCTCACATAAAAGGTTAATAGAGAAAGTTAGAAGCTATAATATAGGGGAGAAATGTGTGAAATGGATAGAAGCCTTCCTGAAAGACCGGAGACAGAGGGTACTGGTGAATGGAATAGGCTTGGGGTGGAGGGAAATTACAAGTGGGGTACCTCAGGGATCTGTGTTGGGACCACTACTGTTCGTTATATTTATCAACGACTTACCTGAAGTTATAACTAATGGAAGTGAGGTATACCTGTATGCGGATGACACTAAGCTGTATAGAAGAGTGAGGAGTAAGGAAGATGTGGGTTTGCTTCAAGGAGATGTGGAGGGCATGAAGGGATGGTCTGAGCATTGGTCAATGCCTTTACATCCAAAAAAATGCAAGTAGCCTACATGCGGATTGGGACAAGCAAGATAGACAAGGTAGGATACAGTATGTATGAAGCGATGGAGGAAGTGAATGCAGAAAAGGATATAGGAGTAGTGATAGACAATAAGTTAAATTTCTCAGAACATTTAGCGGAAAAGATAAACAAAGCCAATAGAATTGTAGGGCTGATAAGGAGGACATTTGTGTCACTTGACGAAGAAATCTTCAGGAATCTCAATACAGCGCTGGTTAGGCCGCACCTGGAATATGCGAACCAGGTGTGGGCTCCATATATAGTAAAGGATATAGAAGCAGTGGAGAAAGTGAAGAGGAGAGCTAGCAAGCTAGTACCAACGTTGAAGAACGCGGGCTATGAGCAGAGGTTGAGGACACTGGGGCTTCCGACACTGGCATATAGGAGAAAGAGAGGGGATATGATAGAGACTTTTAAGATAGTGTCAGGAAAGTATGAGGAGGATGTGTGTGAAGGTATTTTCTTGATGCGGGGGGAACAAGAACGAGAGGACACTCTAAGAAAATTTACAAAGAAAGAAATAGGTTTGAGAAGGCAAAGAACTCAATTTGTTTGTAGTCTTGGCAAATCCAACGTCAAGGCTATTAACCTAATTGCAATGACGACTTGTCTATTTTGACTGCTATGTCGTCATTCCAACCGCGGTTAAAAAGAAAACGTCTAGAGTCTACTCCTTATCTTGCTCTAGGAGGCGTTGTACATTAACCAAAACTACCACCGAAGGTGAAAAAAGCATAGAAGAGAAGAAAAAGGGGTTTACCTTAGTTACCGCTTAAGGCCCATCCCGTGTTCCGTCATGTGCAGATCCCTGTCGAACGTGCGCATGAGCGACCCTCTCTTATCATTTTTTCACGCGCTCCATTGAATGAAGTCGCTTTTGTTGTGCTCCTTTAATTCACCCTGTTTAGGTTCGTTTCGGCTTATCTGGCCTTCTTTTTTGTTAGACAGACGTTACGTGATCTAGGGCACACGTAAATGGGCTCCTAAGTGTGTATAATGGAGACGCGTGTGGAAATAGCCTACCGAAGGTACGGGGACGCCTGGCGTTCCTCGTATATGTTTTTCATTCTTTCTCTTTTCATATTCTTTTTTCCTGTTAGTCTGGGCATAGTTTAGCTTTTAGCTTAATTTAGCCTAGCTCGTTTTCTCATTCAGGAATTGCTATGCCCCTACGAGTTTTCATTTTTTCATAGCCTAGGTGTACCGTTGGTAAACAATCTGAGATTTCGTTGGTGGCGGTGCTGTTTGTAGAGTTTGTGTCGGCCGCATTATTAGCGTTATTCCCGAGTCCCCCCTTTCGAGTCCTTCACTGTGTCTCAAGGGCCTGGGCGACAGGTGGTTCGTGATACTCCAGGGGTACCCCACGGGGGCCCCTCTTTCACACCACAGGGTTTTTCGCCCCTGACACATTCTCTGCTCACGGCTAGGCCACCCTTTTTCTCACCAGTTTCATTTACTGGTTTTTGTTTTCTCTTCCTGTTTCACCTCCATCCTTTCATAGTCTTTTGCCCAATCCAGGGGTACCTCACGGGGGCCCCTGTTTGTGCGAAACCACCCTCCCTGCCACTTCTCCTCATGGGCTTTGCTCTATCTCTGTGGGTTGGGTGGTTCCTGGGGGATGTGCCTCCTCTCCCCTGGTGTGTCTTCCTTGCCTCTCCCTTTACCGGTTGAGTCAGGATAAATTCAAGGAAGACACTGCTCAGCTTGATGGCCATCATTGCTTGGAGTTCATAAGGAGATGACGCATTTTTTGTGGCCTTTTTTGGTATTCCCTAGACACTCCTCTCGCTTTTTTCGGCGCCGGACCATCTCGGCCGGTCCCACAAATTTGCGGGAGCTCGATTCGGTCCTCTGGGACGTTTCGGCTCCCCGCAAATTTGCGGAGATCGTTGGGGGGTCCCGCAAAATTGCGGGAGGGTGGTGTCGGTACAGTTATGCCTCCATTGGCCCGCAAATTTGCGGTAATAGTTGGCTTTCACTATTGACTTTTTTTATGTCATCTTGTTGCCTGATTCTATATTGGTGTATGCACTTTACTGGTGTTATAGGCCCTGCATGTAAGATGTTGAGTGGTGGTTAACACTTTCTCCACCTTTGCAGGTTCTGCTAGTGCTCTTCCGCCTCGGCCGCCCTCCTCACCTACCTCTGTGCTCCCAGTTTAGGGTGAGTACGGATACCTGTTTGCATGTGTGTTCCTGTTTCCCCATGCTCCTTCCCTGGTTCTTCTTGGACATTCTCTCCACTTACTCCTTCGACGTGCTGATTTTGGTGTGTGTTCTTCTAGTGCAGGTAGGCTGCCTTGCTTTCGCCTTGGTTGTCGCTCCCCGTGCTTGGAGAGCCACAAGTCCTGCTTGCGCCACTCGCTCTGTGTGTCCTCTACGGCCTACCTCCCTGCTCTGTGTGGCACGTGTCTGGCCCTGGTGGATGTGCTGCACCATGGCCCTGGTTCCTCGGCGGCGGCTGTGGCCTCTGCTTCCCTTCCGTCGGTGTGGACGATGGTCTCCCGCCACATTAGGACTGTGGGCCACCGTTCCCCGGCCTTTGTTGCCGACCGGATCCGCATCGCCCTGGGTATCCCTGACCCGACTGAAGGCCGTTCACCTGGCCCTCTCCCTGCTCGGGCCCTCTCCCCTGGGTCCCGCAGCCGGTCGTCCCATCGTCGGGGGGTTCCCCAGCTCCGTCCACGCTCTCGCTCGCCTCGTCGTCCGTCCTCTACTGCCCCTCGTCGTCCTCCTGATCGCCTTGACGACACCCATCGCCCTCGTCATGGTTCTCGCCCTGAGGCCGGGGTTAGCGGCTCTGCCCCTGTGCGCCCTCCCCTGGCCTCTACGGATAGGGGCTCTACTCCCTTCCGCCCGCTTCCCCAGCCCAGACGACTTCCTCTTACGTTGTCCTCTCCGCGCGCGGTTGTTCATGCTGTAGCTGGCCCTCTGCTCCCTCCTCCTACGCTGTCCAGGAGGGTCCGCCTCGATGTCGTTGCTTCTCCTACTTCACCTGCTTCAGTGCCTATTCTTCCTTCACGGTCTCGTCCCACGGTGGAGGTCCCTCCCTCCTCCGCCTCGGTGTCGGGCCACCCTGTTATCTCAGCCCCGGGGATCCTTGCTCTGTTTCCCCCCGCGGCTCCTTCTGGCCTCCTTTCACCCGGCCAGCCTTCCCACTCCCGTCGTCCTGCTCCTCCTCATTCTTCTCTTCCTGACCTTCACTTACCATCTCGCCAGGGGGGTACCCCTCCTCTTGCCTCGGTGGGGTTTCGCGAGGTTTCGGGGTCCCCTTTCTCAGGAGCTGACGTGTCGCTGGAAGAGGGGGATGGTGCTGTTTCCCCCTCGGCCGTTCGTGATCGAGGACGAGTCCCTCAACGGCGACACAACCGTCGTCGCTCGCCTTCCTTGGGCCGCGACGCTGCTGGTTCGTGTCGTGGGTCTCGCTCCCGCTCGCCCCTGCGGGCCGACCAATCTGGGGGGGGGGGGTCGCCTCTCTCGGATCGATTGTCGGCTATGCAGGGCTGGGTTGTGTCACGCTTCGACGGGCGCTTGGAGTCGATGGAAGACTCCCTCTTCTCGCGCTTCTTGGCGGTGACTCACCCTCAGCGCCTCACCCTACCTACCCCTGCTACGGTCCCCCTCCCTTCTGCAGGCCTACGCTCTGGTCAGACTTCAGCCGCCCTGACATCCTTCCGGCTGTTCAGTCCCTGGCTGTGTTGACGGGTCTGTCCTCCTATGGGACAGGTTTGTGCGACGCCGGTACGCCTGGCTTAGCCATCATGCTCGGTCACCCTCTCCCATTGGAGGCCTGGTTTGCTGAGGCCTTCGACTTCACACACCGATCCGTCGACGGCTCTCCTTCAGTCCCTCCCCCGGAGTCATCACTGATTTTGCCTCCTCTTGTGTCTGTCGGCGGGTTGGACGGCGCGTTCTGGTCCTGGATGAGCGCGCACGTTCTTGAACTTTGTTCTATTGCTACCCCGTTCTTCTCTCACCCGGATCAGCCCTCTGTCGCCAAGGTTTTTCCCTTGCGACAGAGGGTGACGGATTTATTGTCTTGTCTTTCGGTTCCCTCCAGACGTCTGTTCACCACCTGCGGCTTTTCGAGGCGTCTGCGCCAGGCGATCTTCGCGAGGGTTTGGACCGCGTTCAGCGGGTCCACCTTCGGCTTGCGGTGTCTTTGGTTCCCGAGCTGAAGGCGGTTTTGTGCGCGGCAACTCGGCAACGCCCGACGGTACGGTCCTCGTTCTGCCGGCCGGCCCCCTTGGATATTCGTCAGGGTTTGTTGTACTCTGCACTATATACGTCGGGTTTTTTTAAGCAGGATGCTTGGGAATGCTACGCTTCTCTGTCGGCGGCCCCTGCTTCCGACACGCGACGACGCGCTGTGTCGTTGCGGACCCTGCTTACGTCACGCACCAACGCGCTGTGTCGCGCGCAGGGGTCTTCTCAGTCCCGTCCCTCTGCCGGTCCTCTTCGGGGTGCTGCTGCAAGTGCTGCCGCCTTGCACGGGCGCAGGACTGGGACGTTGCAGGCCAGTGCGTCGGTTCCGCCTCGCACTTCTGTTCTTGCCCCTTTCATCCCCGCCGTGTCGGGGCTGGCCGGCCTTCCACTTCCGGCCGCCCTTCGACGGGGTCAGCCCCGCGCCGGCCTGGGGTTGGGGTGGCCCGCCCTTTTCGACGAGGTTGGGGAGGGGGGGGGGGGGGGTAGAGGAGGTCAACGTGGCACTCATGCCCGCACGGCCTGTACCAGGGGTACCTCCACGTCAACACAATGTGTAGTTCTCTGGGTCGGCCTCCTTGTTCTCCTTCTCGCCTGGCCGACCGGGTCGCTCCCCTCCTCTCGGGTGCTCCCTCGGGTTGTTTTCGCCCTTGCGCCCCTCGGTAGCCGCGAGGGACGTTGGGGGCGGCGGGTTGTGCGGAGGGGTCTCACCTGGAGGTGGACGTCCAGACCCCCACTCCGCTCTTGTCACCGACGCCGGCCCATCTCTTCAGAGGTGGCCCACGTGTTCACTTCCATGCCCGAGCTGGGTAGCGTCGAGGGAGTTGACCGCTGGTCACCCGGTTTTCCTCTCCCGTGTCTTTCTGGTACCGTCGACGAACTGCGACGCGATGCGACCGGTGGTGGATCTGTCGGCCCTCAACGGGCACATCGTGCACACACGGTTTCGGATGCTGCCGGTACCCCTGGTACGCCTGGCCCTGTGCCCTCTGTCGTGGGTAGTGTCGCTGGCCCTCCAGAATGCGTCTTGGCTCGTTTCTCTCCATCCTCGCTTCCAGCGATTCTTGGCCGTTCGGATTTCCGATCGTGTGTTCCTGTTCGACGGCCTTCCCTTCGGTCTCCACATCGCGCCGCAGATCTTCTCCGCACTGGTGGGGCAGGCTCTGGGTCCTCTCCTCAGGAGCGGGCTCCAGATCCTGTTTTCCTTGGCCGATTGGTTGGTAGTTTCCGACGCCCTAGGACTGTGCATTGGCGACGCCCTCACAGTCGTTCGCAACATCGCACGGTTAGGGTTCCCCTTCGATGTTCCCAAGTCACGCTTGACCCCGTCGCGTGTCGTGCCATGGGTCGGTCTCGCATGGGTTTTGTCCGGCGCTACGGTGACCCGGGGTCTGCCGGCCGTGGTGCACCTTCGGTGGAAGGTCTTCGCCGTGTTGCACTCGGTCTCCCTCCCGGGGTGGCTCTGGGACTCGTTCGTGGGTTCGCTGCATTGGGCCGCTCTGCCCCTTCCCTTAGGGAGCCTCTGGCTACTCCACCTCCTCCTCGTGGGCACCGCGGTGTTTCCGTTGCCCCTATGGTTCGGCTCCTGCCGCTCCCGTGTACCGTTCGCAGACGCTTCGGTCGCTGGGTTGCTCGGGGCTCGCTCTCTGCGGCTGTGCCCTGGACCGCCCCCCCGCCGACGGTCTGGGTAGCCACAGATACGTCGACCGAGGTTGGGTGAGGTTCCCGATCGAACCTGGGACGTCCACTTCCCGGCAGATGGGTGGGTCTCCCTCCACTTACCCGTCTATGCCCTCGGCCTGTTGGTTCCTTTGTTCTTCCTGCGGGACCACGCGCTGGCCCTTCGGGGTAAGTCGGTGGCCTTCGGGTTGGACACTCAGACAAGCTGTCCCCTGTTTCCTTATGCGGGGGTCCTCCAGGTCGTTGACTCTATTGGGGGTCTCGGTGGAGTTGTTCTTCCTCGCGGACCGACACCCCTTCTCCTTGCATGCCTCCTCCCTGCCCGGGCCTGCCACCCTGTGGGCGGCCGCCCTGTCGAGAGGGCAGGGCATTCTTGTAGAATGGGCGATGAAACGGACTGTGTTCGCCGACCTCGCGGCTTCCTGAGGTGTTCCGGAGGTCGCCTTGTTCGCATCGGGGGTGCCGCGCCAGTTGCCTCTGGACCTCTCCCTCCGGCCTCGCGCTCCGGGGGGGGGTCCGGACGCTTTCATGGTAGCCTGGTACAGGTGGCGGTCGATATACATCTTTCCGCCACCAGACGCGCTGTTGATGTGCCCAGTCCTCGCGAGGCTGCGGCTGTACCACGGCTGCGTCTGGCTCCTCGCGCCTCTGTGGCCGGCACGGACTTGGTCCGCCCGGTTGCCGCGGTGGTGCCCGAGTCCGGTCCCTCTACCTGTCTCCGGCTTCCACTTGGGCTAGGTTGGGGACCTGCGGACCTCGTTGGCCTTCGCATCGTGCTTGTTCATGAGGCACGGTGGCTCCCGGTCCCCGGCCGGGCCCTGACTGACTTCCTGCAGCGTTCCTGGCCGTCTTCTCCTTGGGGGACTTACGGGTCCCGCTGGAGGTCTTTTACTAGGTGGCTACAGGCCACTCGCCTCCCAGTTGGCTCTCCTTCCCTCGTCCTACGCTCCTTGTTTCACCTCTTCCGTACACGTCGCTTTCAAGTCGACGCTATACGTACCCACTTGTCTGCCGTCCGGGGGGTCTTTGGGTCCGTCGCTGGGCTGGCCGTTCCGCCACAGGAGCTGGATTCCTTCCTGACGGCTGCCTTCCGGGATCGACCGCCTCCGCGCCAGGTCCCTCCGCAGTGGGATCTGGGGCGGGCTCTGGTCCTTCTGGCTTCACCCACGTATACAAGGGCCACTACGCCGTTGCTCGGGCGTCCACTCTTCCTTGTCGCTCTGGCCACTGGGGATCGGGTGTCGGCACTAGCGGCATTGTCACGGCCCCGGGACTGCGTGCGATTCTCCCCGTCCTTGCATGGCGTCTCGTTCGCCTCCTCCCCTCCTTTTGTTACCACGCATGGGAGGGAGGCCCCCGTTTTCCAGCCTTTCGCCGTCCAGGCTTTACGGCGTGGGCATCCTCGCCATGTGTTGTGCCCGGTGTCAGCCTTGCACTCCTCTGTTGCGTCTGTGGCGCCGCCTTCGGGTACTGCTGTGTGGGTGTCTCCTCGGACAGGTGGGAGGCTCTCGCAGGTGCAGATGGGCCGCCACGTTTGTCGGACCATTCGTGCCCGTCACCCTGTTTGTAGGGGTTCTGCGCACGATGTCAGATCCTTTGCTGCCTCCTTCCGGTTCCTGCCACGTCGATCCTTACCTGCCATCGCCTCAGCGGTTTTGTGGTCTTCTATCAATTCCTTCATCTCCTCCTACCTCTCCGTGTCCAGTGTTCGACCCCCTCGGCCGGTGATTGCTCTCGGGGGTCGTGTTTCCTGGTGCTCTGGCGAAGATCCCTGGTCTTCCCCCCTTGTCCCTCGTTCTTTTCCTTTGTTTTATTTGACAAAGGGGGGGGGGGGGTACGGGTTTGCAACACTGGATTGCAAGTTTGGGATTATGTATTGTTCCAGTACATAAGTGTTTTTGCCACATTGAAAATTGTGTTTTGTTCTTGTGTTCAGTGTTTTTGTTGGTTTTTGAAGAAAAGGGATTTTGGGTACAGTACCTTTTTGGTTTCAGACAAGTCTATGTTTTTGCATTACTATGAATGACGGGCATGTGTTCAAACTGTTCTTTTTAGCTACTCCTCAGTGTTTCACTCTTTTATTAAACTCTCTTGTTTAAATTGTGTCTTTGTCATTCATAATTTTGTTTTATGCATTGGTTTTTTTGGTAGGTTGGGCTTGGATGTCCTCCTCCTATTTGTTATGCAGCCTTGACGTTGTATTTGCCAAGACTACTAACAAATTGGGAGGTTTGACGTACCTCACTACCTACCAAATAGGAAAACCTACTATTTGGTAGTAGTCTTGGAAAATCCAACGTACATAATACCCTCCCTCACGCCGGACCCCTGCCCATCCGCGTTCTTCTGCTGACGTGAGATGTGATGACAAGAGAGGGTCGCTCATGCGCACGTTCGACAGGGATCTGCACATGACGGAACACGGGATGGGCCTTAAGCGGTAACTAAGGTAAACCCCTTTTTCTTCTCTTCTATGCTTTTTTCACCTTCGGTGGTAGTTTTGGTTGTACAACGTCTCCTAGAGAAAGATAAGGAGTAGACTCTAGACATTTTCTTTTTAACCGCGGTTGGAATGACGACATAGCAGTCAAAATAGACAAGTCGTCATTGCAATTAGGTTAATAGCCTTGACGTTAGATTTTCCAAGACTACTACCAAATAGTAGGTTTTCCTATTTGGTAGGTTGGGAGGTACGTCAAACCTCCCATTTTGTGATAGAGTGGTAAATGAGTGGAACGCACTGCCCCAGTATGTAGTCGATTCCGAATCAATAAGGGAGTTTGAAAGTAATCTTGATAAAGCATGGGGAAGACAAGATTTGAAGTTTGATTATAAAGCAAAAATACAGAATAGTAAAAATGTTGCGTCTGCTACCGCCGCCGCCAACACCGTGAACGACCGCAGCAGTGCAAGTACTGGTACTGAGCTGGATACACAGGCCTAGTTTGCCTTTTTCCAGAGGATCTACTGTAAGAAACTGTAAGAAACTGTAAGAAACTGTAAGAAACTGTAAGAAACTACCTAGCACGCCCTCCCCCCCCCCCCACACTACGGTTAGGGCAATTACTCGGATTGGCTAATCCCTGTACGTGCCTTCTCGGCGGAAAATCGGGCCATGCAAACCCGGAACAGCGATCAGAATTCACAGACTTGGGTTTCATTAGACGCTGTTAAGTCTCCGGTAATGGGAGATGTGACGAGCACTTTTATAGTGTTTTTCCTGCCCAACGTCAACTTAGGGCGACGGGTTATAGGATCAAGTCTTGGTCTAACCCCTCGGATTGTGTCACCTTTTAGGAACACGGTATATCCAAGGGACCTTTAGCTCTTCTCTGACCACTGGACTCCGCCAGAGTCTCAGTTGTTTGTGAGTAGTGATATTCCTTCCGGCGCGTTCACCCCCGTTTTGGCAGAGCAAAACAGTCAATTACGCACTCAGGCAGGCAAACGTAGGTTTCAAGTCAGGGGCACAAGTCGAGTACCTCAAATGACCTCTAGCTTCGATTTCTCCACTTCCCTGGTGGATAGGTAGGAAGCGAAGAAAAATACATAGACACGGTTTCGGAATTTTTACGCTAGGTAGACTGAGTCATATCACTGTAAACTCTAGGGTCATGGCCCGCCGCAGTTCACTATCTCCCGGTCGAAATACCACGTAATGATACGGCGATGTACGGTGCATCAGTCCCAGGGATTTATGAAGATCGCCTCGTGTTTTTGTGTACGAACGATCGTCTCGGGCACTATCCTGTTGTTTTCCGACACCGAGATGTCTCCTAATTCTTTGACCTACATATGCCGCGTTTCGCAGTAAACATGCCTAACCGGGAAACTGAGAACATTTTCGCTTGGACACTTGATTTTCGGGTTAATGACACAGTGTTGAGGCGAGACGGCGCATACACGCAAGGACCGCCGGACAAACAGTCACAGTGTTGAGGCGAGACGGCGTATACACGCACTGACCGCCAGACAAACGGTCAGGATAGACGCCTCAGGTATGTTTTCCACCTTACCCATTTAATTAGTACGAGGTCCAGTCGAGACGACTTATAAACCTCTACTAAAACGGTAATACTGCCTAGGGCTTGCCCCCGGCGATAGGTGATTAGCTGATGCAGTCTACAAGTTTCTAGCTGACCAGAGGGTACGGTGTTATACTATGGGTTGGAATCAGTGTAGGTCTAGCAGATCTGACACTGTCTACCTCCCCGACACAATGACAGTCCCGGGTCGGTTGCTCCAATTTTTCTATCGAGTCGGTTTTTATTACGATTCCGATTGTATCGGAATAGGCACAACAAATTTTCCTAAGTCCCCCTCTCTCGAAATCTTTGATTTTAGCGTCAGAATCACTTCAAGTACGATATTGGGCTCCGGTTGTTTCGAGATTCAATCTCACCGCCCTAACCATAATTTCGCCCCAGGCCCCTGGCAACAGGAGTTTTAGGAATACGCTCCGCCGTACGCACCCGGTGGTATACCGTAGCTCCCCGGCGGGTTTCCAGACATTAGCACAAGTTATTGTAGAGTAGTGATGTCCACTTCAAGTGGACTCAATCTACCAGGTTACAAGAGGTAAAGTCGTGATGTAGGCTCACGCCGTGCTTACGTATCTACCGGTTGCTGGAAATAGTTCTGTATGTACAGAAGGGTTGGTCTTTATGAGTTTATAGAATCCCTAACACTTCGGTCCATTAAGGATTCGTTTTTTTGGATTAACATCACCCGAAAGGACAAGGGGGGAACCCCTCGCAGTGGGCGCTTGATGAGGGCACTACTACGAGTCTAGACTTTATGGACGTGTCTTGATCGAGAATCACAGCCAGTGGTTACCAAACAAATGGACGTCCCGGGAGTAGACTCTTCGAGTAAAACTAGCAGTTACCGCTAAGAATAGCAGTACACGTAGCTCAAGTCTTTACCACCTACAAAATGGCTCTAAGGTTGACCCGGCTCCACAGTTTGTTCTGTAGTGTCTTTTCGTCTGCCTCTGCTAGGTTAGTTCCCGAGAAAGATTCGGTAACAAGTTTTTTGGGGGTTTTTCAGCCCCTGGGTCGAAGTGTTGTCTACTCCATGGAGATTCACTTTTCCAAAAATCTCGAGCTAAGGGTCAGTACACTTTTCGAGACGCCTTCAGTCGACCTGGTCTACTAAGCACCGTCTGAGCAACTCCATTAATTCAACTGGGATGGCTCAGCAATGCATGTCGTAGAGTTCTTAATGTAGACCAAGCACCGGCAGGGCCTTCCCAATCTTTCGATTAAGTTGGCTCTGTTAGGTAAGTCATCAAGGACTCCACGTTGGTAGTCCATACTTACGGTGACCTACCCCTCGTGACTGGCTTGCCTCTTCTAGTAGAAGAGATGGTTCATAATTTGTAAAGTCCACGGTGGAAGCACGCCGGGTTTCACTAGGTCCCGGCGCCATCTTCAAGACAGTAGACACGACCGTGGAGCCTCCACCGGGTGTCACTGGATCCCGGCGCCCCTCCTTAAGACAGTATGAGCTGCCTTCTGGCAGTTGAACCTAATGTTGAGGTTTTTGGGTGATCAACAATTCTTGATATTCAACATATCTTCTCTCATTAGTTTGTTTTTTCGCCCCGGCGTGTGCCGAAAATGGCAGAATAAACATACCTCCGGTTGTTTCACCCCAGGGGGTCCCCAACACCCGCAATGATGTGCTTACACTAAGTTTGGGGGGCTAATCGAGCCTTGGGCACGACCCAATTTTCGTATGCCAGATGTGTTCTGGCTCCACAGTAATTAACTGAGCCCGATATTAACAAGTTCCACGAGTAAAAACACTGGTTCGGATCGCATTCCCTTTACCAGTCAGGCTAGGATGTGGTGTTAATAAAGAATAGTGGAACCCGATCGACCTGAAATCTTCAGGCTCGCTCACATTCCCTTGGATAATTAATTCAGGCGTGATTTCACAAGCCCTACGCGACAGCTAGAGGGGGTCTCTCCCCCCCCTTGTGAGGTTTCGTTCCTAAATGGAGTAACATGTTTTTTTATGGCCAGTAGTCACCCTCCTCCCCTCCACCCAGTCGCAATGGGGATCGCGCCGGAGGCATGGACCCGGGAATATCCCTGGTACAATAGACACATCACCGTTGACCTTAGCACATTCTCCTCTACCTGCACGGCTACTAATAGGCTGTGTGTTTGACTAATTTTGGCAGGCTCCCGGCGTTTGCGGACATCGAACTAGCCACCGGCGTAGTAGATCCGGTGCCTGATTTCAAGGCAAGTTAATATGATTATCCCGACCGAGCCAGCCTAGTCCTTTCATGGGTTATCTTCCCTCTCTCTTTCTCGCTCGCCCAATCTCTCTATGGGCCTCGTATGGAACGGGGTCTGAAGGAATGGTACCTTCTGAGTATGCTGCGTTTAAAAGAGGGGGGGGGGGGTGAGGGTACGGGAGGACCATACCCTTCAACCCCGCCGGACTGGTAGTACGTAGGTAAGTAACAGACAAGAACAGAACAAGAAAGTGTTTGCAACAACGGAAACATTTTCTTTTGGTCCCAGGTATGATTGGACAATCCACGCAGAGGATCTGTCCTCATTTATAGACGGAGTTCTTTTACTCCCGCCGGCCACGAATGGGCCGTCTTTTTCCTTAAGCCAGTTAGAGTTTTTTACCCCTAATGTTTTGCAAAATCTTTCATTGAGGGCATAACTAGCTCTAAGTTGGGAGGTTTTCCCGACCGGGGTCTCTGGACACAATGCCTGGTTATGGCTCTGAATAAGCCAAAACTGCCCTGTGTGGCATCACGGCAACGGGTCAAGCTAGGCCATGGGCTTAGCAATTTAGGTGTGAGGAAAAAAGGGGTGGGGGGGGGGATGTGCTGGTAAGCCCATAGACCCCTAGAACCTCTCCGCCGGATAATTATAGGAAGTCACGATCTGTGATATTAATGAAGCGAGCCGAGTTTACGGCTCGCCAATAAAAAAAAAATTGGGTCAAGATCTCATTGTGAGATACGACCGGAAGGTGGGCGGTGTAGCCCATACCTCACGTAGTCTCCGTCCGCCGGAGAACTGTGATGATTCACTAGCTATGTTCGAACTGGGGGTACAGTTCAACAAATTTTAATTTTTATGATTATGTTAATTCTCAGAAGAAATCTAACATAGTTGCAACTATGTAGTATTATCAGGATGTACAGACTTATACTGTACAAATAGTGTTAAGGTTAGGACTAAATTCTACAGAGTTATAGTTCTATTTCAGGGGACACATGCGTGTCCCCACAAAGTATCATGCATAGATCTTAAGGTAAAGATCGGGTCATGGGTAAGCAGACTTTCTTCGAAGTCACGCACTTCTTACAATCTTTTATATTTTTTATATATTGTTTGCATACAATACAACTTAAAAAATGTTTTACGGATTATTTTGTCCCCAGAGGTAAGGATATTATCACGAATGTCCCTCCTCCAGTCTTGGTACTCAGGCAATATCGTTAATGATGAAGGGGCCACTATTAATTTATAGGTTTGATTCCCGGAGGGAAGTAATGAAAACCTAATATTTAGTAGGGCCCCATAATCATTAACGATAAACGTCCCTCCCAGCCATCCCACTTCCCATTCGTTGATTTCTATAGTTTTATCTTGGTATATCAGTGAAGGACGAAGCCGAGTTGCCAGATTCTAAATGCTGAATTATCGTTATGGAATTTGCACCAAAGTTATTGTACACACTAATAAATACATATATAATTATATATATATATATATACTGTATATATATATATATATATATATATATATATATATATATATATATATATATATATATACAGTAAACTTCCGTTAATCCGAAGGGCAGCGGACCGGCTCTCGTTCGGATTAGTGGATTTTTCGGATTATCGGACTTTACCCCTATGAACCTGTGTATGACGAAAACATTGAGACATTAGGCCACCCAAATGACACAATGGTGCACACACACATATCATATGTTCATGAAATCACTTCAAAAGTTTACCATTGTCATTGTAGCCTATTAACTACTTCAAAACATTCAGATTAATGGCCAAAGGAATCTGCTGATATAAACGTCTTCTTCTTCTTCCGTCTACTAGCGAGTTTGTCTTGCTCTTGAAGATCAGATGTGGTTCGGGAAGTAATGCCTTAACAACGGCACTTCCCTGAGAGGTTCTTGTAATTTTCCTTTTGTGATTTTCCTTTTGTGACGTGCTCTGTTATATTATATTGTATTGAAAGCACCCTTGTCTTGTTGTCTTGAAAGCACCCTTGGGATGCTCCGATCACTGAACTATAAATAGTAGCGTATCGGAACATCCAAAGGTGCGTTTTCAAGCTCAAGACTAATACGTCCAAAGGTGCATTTTCAAGCTCAAGACTGAATGCGCTTGCCGAAAATGCGGTGCAAGCCAGTAGCGCATCGGAGCGTCCCAAGGATGCGTTCAAGAGCAAAACAAACTCTCTAGCAGACGATGTGGAAGAAGAAGAAGACGAAGGTGTTTACGATTATATCAGTAGCTTCCTTTGACCATTAATCTGAATGTTTTGAAGTAGATAATAGGCTACAATGACAATGGTAAACTTTTAAAGTGAATTCATGAACATATGATATGTGTGTGCTCCATTATGTGTCATTTGAGTGGCCTAATGCCTCAAAAAGGGGACTTTGGGACTTCTTGAAAGGTGCGTTTTCAAGCTCAAGACTGAATGCGCTTGCAGAAAATGCGGTGCAAGCCAGTAGCGCATCGGAGCGTCCCAAGGATGCGTTCAAGAGCAAAACAAACTCTCTAGCAGACGATGTGGAAGAAGAAGAAGACGAAGGTGTTTACGATTATATCAGTAGCTTCCTTTGACCATTAATCTGAATGTTTTGAAGTAGATAATAGGCTACAATGACAATGGTAAACTTTTAAAGTGAATTCATGACCCAATGATATGTGTGTGGCGCATTATGTGTCATTTGAGTGGCCTAATGCCTCAAAAAGGGGACTTTGGGACTTCTTGAAATTCGGACCATCGGGTGAATTCGGATTTGGCCTCAAATTGAAAAATTCGGACTATTGGGAGATTCGAATCATCGGTCGTCGGATTAACGGACTTTTACTGTATATATATATATATACCGGTACATATATATATATACTGTATATATACTGATATATATATAAAGGGAATGTTGTTAAGCATTTATTAATTTAATTCGTAATGCCCAAAATATATTCAACATAAAGATAAGAGATAACATTGTAATAATAGTTTACAGGTCTACTATTGTTACTTTAATACAAAATATTAATTTCTTCCTAAGAAACGATTACAAAACTTTATCTAGTAGACCTATTGTTCTAAATCATGATGAACTATTCTTCCTAATCCTCGGTTGTCTCAGATGTGTTATATAGTTCCCTTTCCAATTCTGATTAATTCCTTACTCCCTTTATTCATTTATTAATACGTGTTTGAAACAATGTGATTATCTAAGACATTTATTTGGATGTTCAAAAATTCCCTGAACTATCTTCCAATTTATGTTTAATTCATATAATAATAAGTGTTTATGTTGAACTCGTAAAATTATCGTACAAAACGTACGATAATGAGAAACACTATCGTACTTCGTACCAGGGGTAAAATTCTCGTGCATGTACGATAGTTATCGTACGTATGGCAACACTGGGACGAAGATGGCCACTAGAGGGCCTGTAGTCGGGGAAGCAAAACATGAGAAATTCACATATGGCAAGTCATATGATAACATATATTAGGTTATTTTCTTTTATTTTTTATGGAGGTTTTTCTATAGGGTACCTAATCAAAATGACGATCCCATAAGGGAATTAAGCGTGCACTTATGATGAGTACTCCCTGATCCTCCCGCGGCGGTTAAGTCAAATGGCTGACGCGGCATGTTGAATGGAGCTATTATACTAATAGGCAATATCGTTAATGATTACGGGGCCCTACTAAATATTAGGTTTTCATTACTTCCCTTCGAGAATCAAACCTATAGTGGCTGCGTTCTATAAAGTTCCATTTGCTATGTAAGGGGCAAATTAAAAAGGCATAGCTCGTATATGACAAAAGCAATCAGAACGCTCAGTAATAATAAAGCAATATCATAATACCCCCCCCCCCCAAAAAAAAAAAATGTTGCACCAGATAATGATAGGTCAACTGACCACAAAGAAGGCGTGTCTCCTCTAGGTCGAAGTGTTGTTTCTCCTGGACGGCGGCCTTCCTGCGCTCCAATATATCAGGGTTGTCCAGGCGCACCTCATTGTGGAACTTGCTAACACACTGCACCAGGCTTTCCGTAACCGCTAAGGACGTGCCTTCTTTGTATTTCTGAAGATAACACCACAGTATTAGTTGAATAGATGCAAGGGGTCAAAAGGCAACAATGTGAGAACGATTACTGGAATAATTAACAAAATTGCATTGCTGTAGCCATATTACTACAGTACTTCCAAAATCATAATGAGAATGTAAGGCATGAATTTCTCTATCTATCTATTGCCAGACATCTTGATAGCCGAGGGGGTGGCAAGGAATAAATTGCCTTCATGCACCTCTGTCATCTATCAGTCAGTGTACCTCTCAACTCCATCCCTTCACTTCACTTTAAATCTGCCTCTCCGTCTTTGCCCTTCCACCTCACTCTCATACACTCTTTCAATAATTCTTTCACTAATCATATGCTCCACATAATCAAACCACCTCAAGGTGCTCCTCTTCACACTCTCTAGTACATCCATACCACAATGATCAGATTTGTTTATTTAATAATGCCAAAAAAGAAGGGAGTCTGTTTTAGGGCTGGTTTTGAATAGTTTCAAGTTTGCCAGCCTGAATAATTTTTTATCATTATCTGCTCGTACTTTTGTATGTCATCATCATCATCTTTAGCATCTCTTATCATCGTATAATCATTCTACATTACCATCTATCTCTATTATCACCATTCTCTCTCTATCTCGTCCTCTCTTTAATTTGTAGTTTCTTTATTCATGCAGAATTTACCAGAATGTCCTGAACTTACCAAATTTACTAATTCCTTGAATATGATGAGAGTACGTTAATATGTGCGACTAATTTGCTAGGGAAACAAATTAACTTATTCATAAAGTTATATACTGTACATTTTATGTGGTGGTTTGTGTTGGTTTAATTTGTTAGTAGTCTTGGCAAATCCAACGCCAAGGCTATTACCCAAATTGCAATGACGACTTGTCTATTTTGACTGCTATGTCGTCATTCCAACCGCGGTTAAAAAAGAAAACGTCTAGAGTCTACTCCTTATCTTGCTCTAGGAGACGTTGTACATTAACCAAAACTACCACCGAAGGTGAAAAAAGCATAGAAGAGAAGAAAAAGGGGTTTACCTTAGTTACCGCTTAAGGCCCATCCCGTGTTCCATCATGTGCAGATCCCTGTCGAACGTGCGCATGAGCGACCCTCTCTTGTTATCATTTTTTCACGCGCCGCCATTTGCTTGAGTCCGCTTTTGTTGTGCTCCTTTCAATTCACCCTGTTTAGGTTCGTTTCGGCTTATCTGGCCTTCTTTTTTGTTAGACAGATGTTACGTGATCTAGGGCACACGTAAATGGGCTCCTAAGTGTGTCAAATGGAGACGCGTGTGGAAATAGCCTACCGAAGGTACGGGGGCGCCTGGCGTTCCTCGTGTATGTTTTTCATTCTTTCTCTTTTCATATTCTTTTTCCTGTTAGTCTGGGCATAGTTTAGCTTTTAGCTTATTTTAGCCTAGCTCGTTTTCTCATTCAGGAATTGCTATGCCTCTATGAGTTTTCATATTTTCATAGCCTAAGGTGTAACGTTTGGTAAACAATCTGAGATTTCGATGGTGGCGGTGCTGTTTGTAGAGTTTGTGTCGGCCGCATTATAGCGTTATTCCCGAGTCCCCCCTTTCGAGCCTTCACTGTGTCTCAAGGGCCTGGGCGACAGGTGGTTCGTGATATTTCAGGGGTACCCCAGGGGGGCCCCTCCATCACACCACAGGGTTTTTTCGCCCCTGACACATTCTCTGTTCACGGCTAGGCCACCCTTTTTCTCACCAGTTTCGTTTACTGGTTTTTGTTTTCCCTTCATGTTTCACCTCCATCCTTTCATCTTTTGCCCAATCCAGGGGTACCCCAGGGGGCCCCTGTTTGTGCTAAACCACCCTCCCTGCCACTTCTCCTCATGGGCTTTGCTCTATCTCTGTGGGTTGGGTGGTTCCTGGGGGATGTGCCTCCTCTCCCCTGGTGTGTCTTCCTTGCCTCTCCCTTTACCGGTTGAGTTAGGATCATATATCAAGGAAGACACTGCTCAGCTTGATGGCCATCCAAGCTTGGAGTTCATAAGGAGATGACGCATTTTTGTGGCCTATTTTGGTATTCCCTAGACGCTCCTCTCACTTTTTCGGCGCCGGACCATCTCGGCCGGTCCCGCAAATTTGCGGGAGCTCGATTCGGTCCTCTGGGACGTTTCGGCTCCCCGCAAATTTGCGGTGATTGCTGGGGGGGTCCCGCAAATTTGCGGGAGGGTTGTGTCGGTACGGTTATGCCTCAATAGGCCCGCAAATTTGCGGAAATAGTTGGCTTTCACTGTTGACCTTTTTTAGGTCATCTTGTTGCCTGAAACTATATTGGTGTGTGCACTTTACTGGTGTTATAGGCCCTGCATGTAAGGTGTTGAGTGGTGGTTAACACTTTCTCCATCTTTGCAGGTTCTGCTAGTGCTCTTCCACCTCGCCCGCCCTACTCACCTACCTCTGTGCTCCCGGTTTAGGGTGAGTACGGATACCGGTTTGCATGTGTGTTCCTGTTTCCCCATGCTCATTCCCTGGTTCTTATTGGACATTCTCTACACTTACTCCGTCGACGTGCTGATTATGGTGTGTGTTCTTCCATTGCAGGTAGCATGCCTTCCTTTCGCCATGGTTGTAGCTCCCCGTGCTTGGAGCCACAAGTCCTGCTTGCGCCACTCGCAATGTGTGTCCTCTACGGCCTACCTCCCTGCTCTGTGTGGCCCGTGTATGGACCTGGTGGATGTGGTGGACCATAGCCCTGGTTCCTCAGCGGCGGCAGTGGCCTCTGCTTCCCTTCAGTCGGTGTGGGCGGTAGTCTCCCACCACATTAGGACTGTGGGCCACCGTTCCCCGGCCTTTGTTGACGACCGGATCCGCATCGCCCTGGGTATCCCTGACCCAACTGAAGGCCGTTCACCTGGCCCTCTCCCTGCTCGGGTCCTCTCCCCTGGGTCCCGCGGCCGGTCGTCACATCGTCGGGAGGATCCCCAGCTCCGTCCACGCTCTCGCTCGCCTCATCGCCCGTCCTCTACTGCCCATCGTCGTCCTCCTGATCGCCTTGACGACGCTCATCGCCCTCGTCATGGTTCTCGCCCTGAGGCCGGGGTTAGCGGCTCTGCCCCTGTGCGCCCTCCCCTGGCCTCTACGGATAGGGGCTCTACTACCTTCCGCCCGCTTCCCCAGCCCAGACGACGTCCTCTACGGGCGCGGGTGTTCATGCTGTAGCTGGCCCTCTGCTCCCTCCTCCTACACTGTCCAGGAGGGTCCGCCAGGATGTAGTTGCTTCTCCTCCTCCTACTTCACCTGCTTCGGTGCCTATTCTTCCTTCACGGTCTCGTCCCAAGGTGGAGGTCCCTCCCTCCTCCGCCTCGGTGTCGGGCCGCCCTGTTCTCTCAGCCCCGGGGATCCTTGCTCTGTTTCCCCCCGCGGCTCCTTCTGACCTCCTTTCACCCGGCCAGTCTTCCCACTCCCGTCATCCTGCTCCTCCTCATTCTTCTATCCCTGACCTTCCCTTACCATCTCGCCAGGGGGGTACCCCGCCTCTTGACTCGGTGGAGTATAGCGAGGTTTCGGGGTCCCCTTTCTCAGGAGCTGACGTGTCGCTGGAAGAGGGGGATGGTGATGTTTCCCCCTCGGGCGTTAGTGATCAGGGACGAGACCCTCAGAGGCGACACGGCCGTCGTCGCTCGCCTTCCTTGGGCCGCGGCGCTGCTGGTTCGTGTCGTGGGTCTCGCTCCCGCTCACCCCTGTGGGCCGACCAATCTTCGGGGGGGTCGCCTCTCTCGGATCGATTGTCGGCTATGCAGGGGTGGGTTGTGTCACGCATCGACGAGCGCTTGGAGGCGATGCAAGACTCCCTCTTATCGCGCTTCTTGGCGGTGACGCACCCTCAGCGCCTCACCCTACCTACCCCTGCTACGGTCCCCCTCCCTTCTGCAGGACTAAGCTCTGGTCAGACTTCAGCCGCCAGGACATCCTTCAGGATGTTCAGTCCCTGGCTGTGTTGACGGGACTGTCCTCCTATGGGACAGGTTTGTGCGGTGACGGTACGCCTGGCTTAGCCGTCGTGCTCGATAACCCTCTCCCATTGGAGGCCTGGTTTGCTGAGGCCTTAGACTTCGCCAACCGATCCGTCGACAGATCTACTTCAGTCCCTCCCCCGGAGTCATCACTGCTTTTGCCTCCTCTTGTGTCTGTCGGCGGATTGGACGGCACGTTCTGGTCCTGGATAAGCGCGCCCAAACTTGAACTTTGTTCTATTGCTACCCCGTTCTTCTCTCACCCAGATAGGTCCTCTGTCGACAAGGATTTTCCCTTGCGACAGAGGGTAGCGAACTTATTATCTTGTGTTTTTAGGTTCCCTCCAGACATCTGTTCACCACCTGCGGCTTATCGAGGTGTCTGCACCAGGCGATCTTCGCGAGGGTTTGGACCACGTTCAGCGGATCCACCTTCAGCTCGCGGTGTCTTTGGTTCCCGAGCTGAAGGCGGTTTTGTGCGAGGCAACTCGGCAACGCCAGACGGTAAGGTCCTCGTTCTGCCGGACAGCCCCCTTGGATATTCGTCAGGGTTTATTGTACTCTGAGCTATATACATCGGGGCTTTTTGAGCAGGATGCTTGGGAACGCTACGCTTCTCTGTCGGCGGACCCTGCTTCCGACACGCAACGACGCGCTGTGTTGCGAGCAGGGTCTTCTCAGTCCCGTCCTTCTGACGGTCCTCTTCGGGGTGCTGCCGCAAGTGCTGCCGCCAAGAAAGGGCGCAGGACAGGGACGTTGCAGGCCAGAGCGTCGGTTCCGCCTCGCACTTCTGTTCTTGCTTCCTTTCATCCCCGCCGTGAAGGGGCTGGCCAGCCTTCCACTTCCGGCCGCACTTCGACGGGGTCAGACCCGCGACGGACAGGGGATGGGGTGGCCCGCCCTTTTCGACGAAGTAGGGGGGGGTAGAGGAGGTCAACGTGGCGCTCATGACCGCAAGGACCGTACCGGGGGAACCATCACGTCAAAATAATGTGTCGGTTCTCCAGGTCGGTCTCCTCCTTGTTCTCCTTCTCGCCTAGCCGAATGGGTCGCTCCCCTCCTCTCGGGAGCTACCACAGGTTGTTTTCGCCCTTGCGCCCCTCGATGGCCGCGAGGGACGTGGGGGCGGAAGATTGCACGGAGGGGTCTAACCTGGAGATGGAAGTCCAGCCCCCACTCCGTTCTTGTCACCGGAGCCGGCCCATCTCTTCAGAGGTGGCCAACGTGATCACATCCATGCACGTGCAGGGAATCGTCAAGGAGGTGAAAGCCGGTCACCCGGTTTTCCTCTCCCGTGTATTTCTGGTACCGAAGAAGGACTGCGACGCGATGCGACCGGTGGTGGATCTGTCGGCCCGCAACGGGCACATCGTGCACACACGGTTTCGGATGCTGACGGTACCCCAGGTACGACTGGCCCTGCGACCTCTTTTTTTTTTTTTTTTTTTTGTCTGTGTGAGTGAGGGAGGCAAAAGGCAGAACTGCCTGTAGCGAGTGCCTCCCCCATAGTTGAAAGAGTGACAGGGCCAACATCAAGGGACGTTCGAGCCAAAATGTCGTGGGTAGTGTCGCTGGACCTCAAGGATGCGTATTGGCACGTTCCTCTCCATCCTCGATTCCAGCGATTCTTGGCCGTTCAGACTTCCAATCGTGTGTTCCTGTTCGACAGACTTCCCTTCGGTCTCAACGTCGCACCGCGGATCTTCTACAAACTGGTGAAGCAGGCTCTGGATCCTCTCCTCAGGAGCGGGCTCCAGATCCTGTTTTACTTGGACGATTGGTTGATAGTTTCAGACACCCTCACAGTCGTTCACCACATCACACAGTTAGGGTTCACCATCAATGTTCCCAAGTCACGCTTGACCCCGTCGCGTGTCGTGACGTGGGTCGGTCTCGAATGGGATTTGACCGGCGCTACAGTGACCCAGAGTCTGCCAAACGCGGTGAAACTTCGACGGAAGGTCTTCGCCGTGTTGCACTCGGTCTCCCTCACGAGGAGGATCTGGGACTCGTTAGTGGGTTCGCTGAATTGGGCCGCTCTGACCATTCCCTTAGGGAGGCTCATCCTCATGGGAAACAAGGTGTTTCCGTTGACCCCTATGGATCGGCTCATGCCGATCCCGCGTACCATTCACAGACACTTCGGACACTGGGCTGCTCGGGGCACGCTCTCTGTGGCTGTGCCCTGGACCGCCCCCCCGCCGACGATCTGGGTAGACACAGATGCGTCGAGCGGGGTAGGGTGGGGTTCCCAATCAAACCTGGGACATCAACATCACGGCAGATGGGTGGGACAGACACACCTCCCCATACATGCCCTAGCACTGTTGGTTCCTTTGTTCTTCCTGAGGGACCACGCGCTGGCCCTTCGGGGAAAGTCGGTGGCCTTCAGGATGGACAATCAGACAGCTGTCCACTGTATCCAAAAGCAGGGGTCCTCCAGGTCATTGACTCTGTTGGGGATCTCGGAGAAGTTGTTCTTCCTCGCGAACCGACACACCTTCTCCCTGCACGCCTCCTACCTGCCCGGGACTGCCGACCTGTGGGCGGACGCCCTGTCGAGAGGACAGGGCGTTCTTGTAGAATGGGCAATGAAACAGACTGTGTTCGACAACCTCGCGGCTTCCTGGGGTGTTCCGGAGGTCGACTTGTTCGCATCGAAGGAGACGCACAAGTTGCCTCAGTACCTATCCCTCCGGCCTCGCACTCCGGAGGGGGGTCCGGACGCTTTCATGGAAGACTGGAACAGGTGGCAGTCGATATACATATTTCCGCCACCAGACGCACTGTTGATGTGCAAAGTCCTCACGAGGCTGCGGCTGTACCGCGGCAGAGTCTGGCTAATAGCGCCTCTGTGGCCGGCACAGGCTTGGTACGCCCAGTTGACGCGGTGGTGCCCGAGTCCGGTCCCTCTACCTGTCTCCAACTTCCACTTGAGCCAGGTTGGAGACCTGCGGACCTCGTTGGCCTTTGCATCGTGGATG
The DNA here is from genome assembly GCA_032716605.1 of Paralithodes platypus. NCBI lineage: Eukaryota > Metazoa > Arthropoda > Malacostraca > Decapoda > Lithodidae > Paralithodes > Paralithodes platypus. The sequence continues at coordinate 38,338,865 of CM064486.1, read as the reverse complement.
TTCGTGAGGCACGGTGGCTCCCAGTCCACGGACGGGACCTGACTGACTTCCTGAAGCGTTCATGGACGACTTCGACTTGGAGGACTTACGAGTCCCACTGGAGGTCTTTTACTAGGTGGATACAGGACATTCGCCAGACAGTTAGCTCTCCTTCCCTCGTCCTACACTCCTTGTTTCACCTCTTCCGTACACGTCACTTTCAAGTCGACGCTATACGTAACCACTTGTCTGCCATCCTGGAGGTCTTTGAGTCCGTCACTGGGCTGGTCGTTCCGCCGAAGGAGCTGGATTCCTTCATGACGGCTGCCTTCAGGGAACGACCGCCTCCGCGTCAGATCCCTCCACAGTGGGATCTGGAGCGGGCTCTGGACCTTCTGGCTTCACACACGTATACACGGGACACTACACCGGTTCAGTTGCTCAGGCGTACACTCTTCCTTGTCGCTCTGGCCACTGGGGATAGGGTGTCTGAACTAGCGGCCTTGTCACGGTCCCAGGAATGCGTGCGATTCTCCCCGTCCTTGCATGTCGTCACGTTAGCCCCCTCCCCTCATTTTGTTGCCAAGAATGAGAGAGAGACCCCCGTTTTCAAGCCTTTCAACATCCAGGCTTTAAAGCGTGGGCATACTCACCATGTGTTGTGCCCGGTGAAAGCCTTGCACTCCTATGTTGAGTCTGTGGCGCCGACTTCGGGTACTGCTGTGTGGGTGTCTCCTCGGACAAGTGGGAGGCTCTCGAAGGTGCAGATAGGACGCCACATTTGTCGGGCCATTCGTGCCAGTAACCTTGTTTGTAGGGGTTCTGCGCACGATGTGCGATCCTTTGCTGCCTCCTTACGGTTCCTGCAAAGTCGATCCTTACCTGACATCGCCTCAGCGGGTTTGTGGTCTTCTATCAATTCCTTCGTCTCCTCCTACCTCTCCATATCCATTGTTCGACCCCCTCGGCTGGTGATAGCTCTCGGGAGTCGTGTTTCCTAGAGCTCTGGCGAAGATACCTGGTCTTCCCCCCTTGTCACTCTTTCTTTTACTTTGTTTTATTTGAAAAAGGGGGGGGGGGTACGGGTTTGCAACACTTGATTGCAAGTTTGGGATTATGTATTATGTATACAGTACATAAGTGTTTTTACCAAATTGAAAATTGTGTTTTGTTATTGTGTTCAATGTTTTTGTTGGTTTTGGAAGAAAAGGGATTTTGGGTACAGTACTTTTTTTGTTTAAGACAAGTCTATGTTTTGCATTACTATGAATGACGGGCACGTGTTAAAACTGTTCTTTTTAGCTACTCCTCAGTTTTTCACTCTTTTATTAAACTCTCTTGTTTAAATTGTGTTTCTTTGTCATTCATAATTTTGTTTAATGCATTGTTTTTTTTTGGTATGTTGGGCTTGGATGTCCTCCTATTTGTTACACAGCCTTGACGTTGGATTTGCCAAGACTACTAACAAATTGGGAGGTTTGACGTACCTCCCAACCTACCAAATAGGAAAACCTACTATTTGGTAGTAGTCTTGGAAAATCCAACGTACATAATACCCTCCCTCACGCCGGACCCCTGCCCATCCGCGTTCTTCTGCTGACGTGAGATGTGATAACAAGAGAGGGTCGCTCATGCGCACGTTCGACAGGGATCTGCACATGACGGAACACGGGATGAGCCTTAAGCGGTAACTAAGGTAAACCCCTTTTTCTTCTCTTCTATGCTTTTTTCACCTTCGGTGGTAGTTTTGGTTAATGTACAACGTCTCCTAGAGCAAGATAAGGAGTAGACTCTAGACGTTTTCTTTTTAACCGCGGTTGGAATGACGACATAGCAGTCAAAATAGACAAGTCGTCATTGCAAATAGATTAATAGCCTTGACGTTGGATTTTCCAAGACTACTACCAAATAGTAGGTTTTCCTATTTGGTAGGTTGGGAGGTACGTCAAACCTCCCAAATAATTTCAAAATTTATCATTACAGTATTTCCATATGGTGATTTTGATAAGTTCTTTTGTTTTATATTGTGCTGTTCCTGTTTTGGTTTATTTGTTTTGCAAGTTTTACATTTTAATAAAAGATCATCATCATCTCTTTCATATAACTTTGTGTTGCTGGTTCCCCTCTTAACACACTTCAAAACTTTGGCATTGGCTTACAAGACAACTGACAGACTGACAGATTGAATGATAACTAATTGATTGACTACCTGACTGACCAATTGCCTAACTGCCAGACCAACTGACTGACTGCTTGACCGACCAACTAATTGCCTCACCGACCAATCACCTGCCTACCTGACCAACCGCCAGGGTTCTACTGAGGTTTTGTCAAAGACCCACGTCAATGTGGAACTAGCTCACAAACCTCACCAGAGAGAGATTGCAAAGAATCGATGAGTGGACGGGAGTTAATGAGACGAAAGGCTTTCTTTTCTACTTTGTCTAGATGTGCTGTGTAAGAGGATCTTCCCCACACGTGCGAACAATACTCAATACAAGGACGCACTGTGCCCCTGTACAGAGCAAGAAGCTGTGCAGAGGTAAAGAAACTCTTGAGCCGGTTGAGCACACTCAGCTTCTGGAAAGCTGTTTTAGCAAGGGTGGTAATATGGTCTTTTCAAGAGAGATCAGAAGAAACAGAGACACCGATAATATTGGGAGAAGAAGGGTTGATATTTGTATTGTTGAAGTATAAGGGATAGTCCTCTGGGAGTTCTTGACGGGTAGATAAATGGAGAAATTGGATTTTGGAAACATTGAAAGCACAAAGGTTGTCCATACTTAGTGTACTCAAACTAGTATGAACAGTCTCGATGTTACGTAATCTGGGTTGATGTAGCGTTACGTATCTTTCCGTAGTCTTAAGTTGAACGCTTCCATAACCTTGGTCGAACGTTCCAGGATTGGGTAGAATATATTATTCTATAATAGTATATGGGAAAGTATTGTAGGATTATAATTCCCATATATATATATATGTGTGTATTATTTAAGATTGTTTATAAGTATCTCATTGTAAAGAAGATGGGATACATTTTCCATATGTTATGCGCGTGCGCGGTATGTCACGACAGAGACGAACATAACGCGCTCGCTCACTCTCCAACCAACCTCCGTCCCAGCTACACACGCTAAGCCTTCTTTCTTCTAGTTATTTCACCAGGTGTTTTCGCTTCACTTTTCATCTCATATTCCATATAGTCACTACATCATCATCTTTGTTAATTAGCACAACTTAACGTAAATATCTAGCCTATCCTAGCCTATTGTAGCCTCTTTTCATACTTTGTTTACTAACCACTTCCAGTTATCTAGCCTATTTTCCGCCATCCTCCAATCACCAGCTGAGTTCATCAAAAGGTAATTATATTTCTATATGGTTAATTCTTATTCAATATCAAATATACAGTCCACTTATCTAAATTAGCCATATAATTGGTCCTTCGACCTTTCGCTAGTTTGCCCCCCCCCCCCCCCCCCTTTTTTTGTGTTGGTGGTGGCCTAGCCTACGTGGTTATATATTTTTTTTGTGCCGTATTTGCGTCTATCCCTCATGGCCCAGGGCTTTTGGCGTCATGGTGCCGCGGGTGGTGGGGTAGGGGAAGATTATCCTGCGGTGGTTGATAGGCCTGCGTACCCAGGCCCAATTAGGAAGGTGGCAATTTTGGGCCACTCCTACGTAAGGGATTTGTACGTGGACCAAGCCGTCCACAGGCCTTTCTTTTCCGTGACTCCTCTGGCCGCCCCAGGTGCCCGCGTTAGCACCTTGAGATCAACAGTAGCCTGGGGTCAGTTTTTAGAGCTGAAGCCCGACTTGACCTTCTTGGTGATAGGAGGAAACGAAATAAGGAGCGGGGTCAGTCCGAGAGGGATTGCGGAGGGGATTGAGGTCCTAGCTGAGGAGGTGGTGCGGCTCTCGGGAGGAGAAGTCCGGGTGATTGGGGTAGAGAAGCGACAGGCTCCACGAGGGGTCTCTACGGACGAGTTTAATCGCATAAGAAATGCGGTTAACCGATGGCTAAAGCGCCATATCCCCTTCACCCGGGAGCGCTATCAGTCGATGAATACCTCTGAGGCTGACTTCAGTCCCGACGGGGTACACCTCACGCACGAGGCATCAAAGCGTCTCTATTCGGAGATCTTGGCCACCTGTCGTCGGTGCTTTATGCAAGACGAATTTGCCATGGTTGCCAGGTCATACGACGAGATGTTTGCCCACCATGACGTTAGAGTTGATCAACACAATCAGTATAGCCTGGAATAGTAAGCCTTCAAATCGGTACAGTATATTAATTAAATTTTGATTGTAAAACCTTTAGGCCCAAATTATATAACACTTGATTGGCACTAAGATTAAAATCATCCATACTGTATTGTATAATAATTTCAAAAGGTAAGGTTATTCAATTCTATATCAAATTTATACTGTCCAATAACTTCTTTATAAATTCACATGTCATTCTGAATTATTCTCTCGTCGTGTGCCCTGGAGGCGGGGTACTATGATAGCTGATAGGCTGAGTGTGTGTTAATCCAACTCAAACCTTTTTTTCCTTGTGACTTCTTGAGATGAATTTTTCTTGTGTACAATTTTCACATTTATTAAATTAATAATATAGAATTAGCGGTACCCAGTGAGTTTAGCCTGTTTCAATTACCCTATAGGCTCACACTCTTTTTTACTTTATTATAACTTTAAACGGTACTGCTCTTTTTGACATCTGGAGACTTTTGGCCTATACTGTATTGTACTAAATTTCCCTCCCGACTTTTCTTAACTTATGGCGTAATGAATCTATAATTTCATAACTATTACGTAAGGAGTTAAATTGAAAAGCTCCAGATTGCTTGTCTACATAGCGCACAATTCTTATTCCGCATTTTTGTGAGGGTGTTTTATTTTCGGCTCACGATTTAATTTGATTTCTCGGAGTACTGTATTGTTAGCCGCAACTTATTCGGTCTGGCATTATTAGTTTGATTTAACGTAATTAGAATTCCTTCCTCTATAATCATGGCTAAAAGTGTACAAAAGCGTCGGGCTGGACTTAAGGGCTCTTTGACGGTCTTGACCTCTGATATTGACGAATTCCTTGATTCGGCGTCTAGAGTGGAGGTGGAGGCCAGGTTGCTCAGTATTCAAAAGCAACTTGACAAGTATGAGGTCACACAGGAGGACCTGGCCGACACTTGCGAGGACGCCGAGTATATCGAGGTGATCAGAGAGGATACCCTATATATGGAGGGCATACAAGTAATCGTTGCCACACTGAAGGGGATCCTGATTACAGAGGTCAAGAAGGAGGTCAGGAAAGAGCCAAAGAAATCCGCAGTCAAATTACCCCATCTTACTCTCTCAAAATTTGAAGGTGATGCCACCATGTGGTCGGGATTTTGGGAGATGTTCAAGTGTACCATCCATGACAATCCCGACCTAACAGATATACAACGCTTCACCTATCTAAAGGGTCAGCTTCAGGGTGATGCACATAAGCTAGTCGAAGGATTCATAATCGAAAGTGCAAGCTATGCCCCAGCAATTGAGCTCCTGCAAGAGACATATGGGCATCCAGATCGAATCAAGGCAGCTTATGTTACCAAATTCAATCAATTAGTGTCACCCAAACACCAAACAGCTGACCTGAAGGACTTCTATGCCAATACAGAGAGTGTGATGAGGTCAATCATTAGCCATGGTATTTGTCTGGAGGAATTTTGTGTGGTGACTCTTGTCAATAAGTTACCATCACCACTAAAAGAAACCATAAAACGGGAAATGGGAGACTCGAGCCTGGATTATAAGAAATTCACTCATTGCCTCCAGGCTGAAGTGTACAATATGGCGGGTCAAGACAGAGTAGGGGGTACACCCATGGCTACGGCAACATTTACCGCCCAGAGTGAGCACAGGAAATTCAACTGTGTTCTGTGTAGTGGCACCAATCATTTATGGTACAAGTGTATGAAGTATAAGACAGGGCCTCTTAAAGTTAAAAGAGCCCGTCAACTACGTCTCTGCACTGGGTGCTTGTCAAAAGACCATGGCCATTCGGGTTGTACTAATCCTAACATAAGAAGCTGCAAGTTTTGTAAGGGCAAACACTTTCATTCCCTGTGTACACAAAAACAAGGGAAAGAAAGTAGACCAGCGGAGGATAACACCAAGAGAGAGCATACTGCTGCTACTTCAACTACAATGTCCGTTGCCACAGGTAAAAATACAGTAATCTTGCCCACCGTACAGCTGCCGGTAAAGGGTAAGGATAATAATTGTGTTAAAATCAGATCGCTACTTGACCAATGTTCTCAGAGGACCTTTGTGAAGTCTTCTGTTCTATCCTCCCTTTCCTACATTTCTAAAGGAACTGAGGAGTTATGTCTTCACGGATTTACCGGGAAACAGGCCTCTAGGGAATATAAAGTTGTGGCACTGCAATACAAACACAGAGGTAAATTTCATCATCTAGACGCAATAGTGGTTGATGAATTGCCAGACCATAAAGGTGAAATTGACCTAAAGTCTAAACTGGTTATTTTACAAAGTAAAGGCATAAAATTAGCCGATCCTCACGCAACGGACACAGATCAGCTGGAGCTGCTCATCGGAGCGGATCATTACTACGATATAGTGCGACCTGGGTATAAAAGGTCAGGTAGCCTAATTCTGCTTCCTACCAAGTACGGGTACGCCATCAGTGGTTCATATGTGACACAGCCTACAAGCTCCAGCACAGAAGTAATTACTGTATTGAAAGTAGCAGTAACACCAATGGACGAATACATATCCACTGGCAATATTCCACCATGCAAAAATGACTTAAATGTTTTGTGGGAATTAGATCATATCGGGATAACCCCTAAGGAATATTCACTGGTTGAGCGTCAAGCACTATCGTCGTACGAGGATACCGTTACCTACGATCCCGACAGCCAACAGTATAAAGTGAGACTGCCCTGGAACAATTCCAAGGATCAGCTGCCATCTAACAAGGGCTTAGCCATAGGCCGTCTTCGGGGACTTCAGAAAAGATTCCTCAAGGAACCTGACTTTTGCGAGGAATACTCAAAAGTCATAAAGGAACAGGTGTCCCGGGGTTTTATCGAAGAGGTGCCTTTTGATAAATCGGATACCGGGCATTACTTGGCTCATCATGGTGTAGTCAAGGAGAGCAAAACTACGCCAGTGCGTATTGTCTTCGACTGTTCCGCCAAGATGAGTGAACGTCATCCTAGTCTTAATGACTGCCTGTACACTGGACCCTCACTGGTGCCAGATTTGGCGCAGGTTTTGCTTCGGTTTCGACTCGGTAAGTATGCCTGGGTGTCTGATATTGAGAAGGCATTTCTCATGTTAAGACTCCATGAAGACGACCAGGACTATACGCGATTTATGTGGCCCAAGTATCCGAGGCAACTGAATTCTCCCCTAATTTGTTACCGGTTCCGGGCAGTTTTATTTGGAGCGACTTGTTCCCAATTCCTTTTAAACGCCACCATTTTGAAACATTTGTCTTATGTCAGTGCAGATCCGCAGATTATTCATCAGATTCGGTCAGGGTTGTATATAGACAATTTACTGGGTACAGGAAATGAAGAAGATTTCCTGGTTGATACCTACGCTGTAGTCCGAGAGATTATGAATGACGCCCATCTACATTTGCGTGAATGGGCGACTAATAATTCTGTTTTGCGGACTGTACTCCAACGGGATGGGGTGGCGGCTGTACAGCAGGAACATGTTAGAGTGCTAGGGTTGTTTTGGAATACGGACACCGATACCCTCTCATTCGGCGTTCAGTACGCGCAATATTCGCAGATTACAAAACGAATTTGCTTGAGTATGACAGCTAAACTGTTTGACCCCTTGGGGATAGTTCTACCGGTGTCGATCAAATCGAGATTATTCCTTCAGCAATTATGGAGGATAAAATTAGGATGGGATGAAGTTTTGACTGGCGATCTGGTTCAGGAGTGGGATGACATTATTTCGGATCTTCGTCTCTGTAAGGGTTTTAATTTTCCTCGGAGAGTTGTCATGGACCATCCTGTTTCCATTCATGCCTTCTCAGACGCTAGCAAGGTCGCGTACGGCACTGCCATATACTTTGTTGACACAAGTGGCAGCCGTCTCGTCATAGCGAAGGCGAAAGTCGCCCCGATCAAATCCCTTTCCATCCCAAAATTAGAGCTGACTGCAGTTCTGTTGGCTGCTAGACTCGTTCACTTTGTAGAGGAAACCTTTAAAAATTTGCTAAATGTCTCAGAGATTGTTGTATGGAGTGACAGCCAAATTACGCTCTACTGGTTACATAGCCGTAAGAAGCTACCAGTGTATGTCACCAACCGTATTTCTCAAATCTTCTGCGTTGTGGTGGAATGGCCCATGCTGGCTTAATGATCCCAACGAATGGCCAGAAAATATAGATTTGAGCGAGCAACACACTGCTATTGTGGCACCGGTAATTGACTCGGTGCCTGACGAAGACACACGGTTATGGGAGTGGGATAGATTCAGCAGCTATGAAAAGTTACAACGTGTTACAGCATGGGTGATACGATTTGTAGAAAATGTAAAAGCAAAAATTAAAGGCACACCGTCCACAGGTAGTGCTTACCTCAATGTGAAGGAGATCAGAATTGCAGATCAATTATTACATAAGCTCTGTCAACAAGAAATATATACGCAGGAATATAAATTACTGGTTAAGGGAACAAAGTCTAGGAATAACCTGATCAACCAATTGGGCTTACACTTGAAGGGGGACTTGATACATTGCGGAGGCAGATTACGATTGGCAGCCCTCTCTGAGGCAAGTAAGTATCCAATACTACTGCCCCCCAATCATCCCTTCACCCATCTTATCATCGATAGGTGTCACCGACTCTGTTGTCATTATGGGGTTGGTCATATAGTCACCTATGTAAGACAACGATGGTGGGTGCCTAGAATCAGGCAGGTGGTCAAGAAAGTCCTTCGCAAATGTTTAAAGTGTAGAAGAGTACAGGGAACACATTATGATCCCGTCGGAATTCCTCCCTTACCAAACCTGCGAACTACCCCAGGTGACCCTTACAAAGTTACCGGGGTTGACTACAGTGGAGCAATCCCTGTGAAAGATTCACCCAATCTTAAGGTGTACATGATACTTTTCACTTGTGCTGTTACCAGGGCAATTCACCTGGAACTGGTCACCAACCTCACTTGTGATAGCTTCCTACATGCCTTCCGAAGATTCTGCAGTAGACAGGGATATCCACGTATCATGCTGAGTGACAATGCAAAGACTTTCATAGGGGCATCTACATATTTCAAAGAAGTGAGCAACAATCCTAAGATTCAGACCTGCCTAGCGGATGTAAAATGCGAATGGCGTTTCATTCCCGCCAGAGCGCCTTGGTTTGGCGCCATATGGGAGAGAGCCATAGGCATCGTGAAGGCGGGTCTGAAGAAGGTGTTGGGTAGAGCTCTCATCTCGATTGAGGAACTCAACACCATTCTCTTGGAGATTGAAGCCACCGTAAATGATCGCCCTCTATACTATGCTTCTGGTGATTTGGAAGACCTTACCCCAATCACACCCTCAGTACTGGTACGTGGATACAGACTGCGGGATCTTCCAGAAGAGCATGACGAGGATACTATGGAAGATCCAGACTACATAAGTAAGGAAGTGATATCGGCCCGCTACAAATATATTCGTAAATTATCGCGAGATATTTGGCATCGCTGGTCAACAGAATATCTGTTGACTTTAAGGGAAGCGCAAAGGAATAAACTAACACCATTAAAAGGTCATTGGCCTAGGGTAGGGGACGTGGTAACCATCCATGAGGAGGGCCCGCGCGCATTTTGGAAATTGGGTCGGATAGAGGAGTTAATACCAGGTCGTGATGGTGAGGTTCGGGTAGCAAAGGTTCGCACCAGGACTGGAGTAATCACACGGCCAACAGTCCGACTATATCCTCTTGAGGGTGACCTCGATCGCAAGGACACCCCCTCGGATTAGTTATCCATTGAAGTCCCCTCTCTGGCTTCTACTTCGGCGCAGCCTGTTGACGCGTCTGGCGAACGCCCACGTCGACAGGCAGCCCAGATATCCTCCCAAGCTTGGCGGGATAAGATTGCCTCCGGGCAAATCTAATCATGTAAATTTTGTATATTTTCTGTTGGTGGGAATATGTCCATACTTAGTGTACTCAAACTAGTATGAACAGTCTCGATGTTACGTAATCTGGGTTGATGTAGCGTTACGTATCTTTCCGTAGTCTTAAGTTGAACGCTTCCATAACCTTGGTCGAACGTTCCAGGATTGGGTAGAATATATTATTCTATAATAGTATATGGGAAAGTATTGTAGGATTATAATTCCCATATATATATATATGTGTGTATTATTTAAGATTGTTTATAAGTATCTCATTGTAAAGAAGATGGGATACATTTTCCATATGTTATGCGCGTGCGCGGTATGTCACGACAGAGACGAACATAACGCGCTCGCTCACTCTCCAACCAACCTCCGTCCCAGCTACACACGCTAAGCCTTCTTTCTTCTAGTTATTTCACCAGGTGTTTTCGCTTCACTTTTCATCTCATATTCCATATAGTCACTACATCATCATCTTTGTTAATTAGCACAACTTAACGTAAATATCTAGCCTATCCTAGCCTATTGTAGCCTCTTTTCATACTTTGTTTACTAACCACTTCCAGTTATCTAGCCTATTTTCCGCCATCCTCCAATCACCAGCTGAGTTCATCAAAAGGTAATTATATTTCTATATGGTTAATTCTTATTCAATATCAAATATACAGTCCACTTATCTAAATTAGCCATAAAGGTTTTCTCTGCCCCAGTTCTCCATACCAACAAATGCCAAAAGTGGCCGACAGAGGCGCTGAACGCAATGTTTACCGCGGTGCATCATGGGAAACTGTATACATCGTAGATCTCTGCACCCTCTCTCTCTTTCAACAATTCTTTATTACAAGCGGTCTGTCGAAATGTCTGTAGCTGACACATATTATAGCCTATACACACTGTTGTTTATTATATTTTAAAGTCACCCATACCCATATATAATGTACAGTATATTTACAATACCAAGTCAGCAAGCATTTTCACGCCTTTTTGTTATGATAATTAATCAGCTTATAATTATGTTTGTAGTCATTATCAGCTGCATATGGACATTCCCATGATTACTATACTTTATAAGGATTTAGTGTAGTCGTATACTGTATAATAAAAAAAGTATAATCACAAGAAATCATGATAAACTGTGCATGTCCTAAATGTTAAGTATGTTGATGTCGACAGTTGTAGCTCTGGCGCTAGTTCAGAAGCGTCCACCAGAGGTCTCAAGTGTATTCTTGGTAGGGAGAATTGGAAAAGGTAGTTAGATCAGAAGATAAGAGTTCTATGGCTTCATCACGTTTGTGTTTGAGAGATTGCTTGCTGGGGAGTTCTGGAAACTAGTTGAATAGTGTAAGGTAGAGTCGTCAGCATATGAGTGGATAGAACTGGAGGTACAGTTGAGAAGACAATTTATAAATATTAGAAAGAGAATTAGAGAAAGGACAGAACCCTAAGGAACACCGGAGTTGATAGGATGAGGAAGTGAACGATGGCCGTCCACAACCGCAGCTATTGAACGTCCAGAAAGGAAATTAGAGATAAAGGCACATATAGAGGGATAGAAACAAAGGAGGGTAGTTTAGAAATAAGAGATTTGTGCCAAGACTCTATCGAAGGCCTTAGATATATGCAATAGAAAAGGTCTCACAGAAATCCTGAAAGGAGGATGACCAAGAGTTAGCAAGATATGAAAGATCACCAGTAGAGCAACCCCTAAGGAAGCCATACTGGCGATCTGAGAGTAGATTATGAGAAGACAAATGTTTTAAGAAATTTTAAAGTAAGATTTGTTTCAATTGGGCAATATGTGGAGGGTTGAGAGCGGTCACCCTTCTTTGGGACAGGTTGAATGAAAGCAAACTTCCAGCAAGAAGGGAAGACTTTTAGAGGAGATGACAGAGACGGAAGAGTTTGCCTAGGCAGCAGGTCAGTACGGAAGCACAGTTTTTTAGTACAACACTAGGAACACCATCCGGACTGTACGCCTTCTTAGTATTGAGCCCAGCTTGGAATTTCCATCCAAGGATTCCTTCTGGGACCACAGGCAGGCACTCATCGATCATCACTAAAGAGCCTATACTAAATAAGAGCAGCCAACTTCTCTAGGATGCCACTTTGGTGCCATAATGGGTGACTTCACAGGGACCATATATGTCTAAACAATTTTGTCTGATTCGTTTGATTAATGGCTAGATATGGGCCATTGCGGAAAATCCACAAATCTTTCCTGGGACCATCAATGTTATTTAATATCATTGCTATGTCTACCTATTGATCTTGAATGACATTGTTAAGCAAATATAAGCTTTTGATTAAGCTCGACAAGCATCTGTGTCTCATTTCAAGCCACTTATCACATGACTCAACACACAATCTGGAAGTGGAAACTCCCCATTATTAACCCTTAACCATCGGCGCTCGACATATGTCGAGTTAAAGAAAAGGTGCCCATATGCGGGCCTCGACATATGTCGAGTGCAATTTTGAGCATGTAATGTGCTCTGAGAGAGAGCTGAGCGGTGCGAGGAGCATAGATTGCTTCCTGACCGCTCGCCACCACCGCCGTGGGTCGACTGAAATTTATTACACCCTCCTCCACCCTCTCACTCGCTACACAGGGAATTATGTAAGGAAATTACCTTATTTTAGGGTTTTTGCACTCGTGTTGCATGATCGTTGGAAGAGAACCAGTGGTCGTAGAAGGATGGTTCGGGTGTCATTGGAAAGCTCTGTTTATGCCCTTTCAGGGATAGATACTTGTATTATGCTCTGGGTCTTGTTTATGCATGAAAAAGAGCACGGAAACAACCCCATTTAGGGTAAAACCACCCGCTTGGTGGGTAGTAGAAGTTACCGACCCACCCGCTCGTAATGTGTTAAACAACATGGTAATAATTAATTTGTTATCATGTAGAATATAGATCCGAAGAACAAACTTTTTACCCTGCACGAGTATTAGTGTACTGTATTACCAAATGTTTATTATGGGTATGGTCATATTTGAGTTTAAAGAGGCTAATGACACCAATATGGAGAAGGTTGACAAATCTGTTACTACAGGGTCTCTTCTCATTACTGTACCATGAAGAGGAGAGAAACTCAAGTAATAAAGATAGATTAAGCTATAGGAGGTAGGGTATATTCACCCACAAATCAAATGGCAGTGTATCATCAACTAGTTGAGGCTTTCAGTCACCACCAAGGATATGACCAACTACAGTATTACCTTACTGTATTTCGGAGAGCATCTCATGAATTATTTCATATAAGCTTGTTAACAACATAGTTACTACCATCACTACCGATATATATCATCACCATCATATAATGGTCTGGTAAAACAATTTGTTTCTACCATCATTATCACCTCTAACCTTTCTTCCTCGGTTGGTAATGTAGGATTTGTTATTTTACACCTTGCCCGTAAGGATCTTACTTCCAACCATCTTGACAATTGTACCAACACACCTTAACTTCATTTTCATGTGTGTGGTACCACGCTAACGAACTCACGGTCTTTTCGGCTCAGGCTTAGTTCCTCTCTGGTCGTTCGGAGCCTTCAATCCCCTGACGTTGAAGTGATGTAAAGTCAGTAAAAATCCTGACATTGAAGTGATGTAAAGTCAGTAAAAATAGGTAAGCCTAAACTGAACAAGATGCAGAAATACACTTGGACTACCAGGCTTAGTGAGGTACCTCAATTAGTCTCGTGGTAACGTGTCTGCCTCGTAACCCAAGGGTCCTGGGTTCGATTCCCGCCCTGGGTGCAGATTTTCGGGAGGATATTTCAGCATCTAATGAAGTTAAGGCGAGTTGGTAAAATGTTCTAGATTGTTGGAAGTAAGATTGGAGCTCCACAGTGGCGTAGCTAGGGGGGGGGGGGGCAAGGGGGTACATCTGTCCCCGGGGCGCCAAAAAACAAAAATTTGTATTTATTTTTTGTTTTTTAGTTAATGGATGAGGTCACGAGGAAATAAATCTTTTTACCCTGTCATAGACCTATTTTACTGTTAGGCGATCAGAACAGAGGCAAGGGGTGTGAGGAGATTGCCCAAACATCTCCACCAGCCGAGAATCGAACTCGGTCCTCCCGGTTAGACACTGTGCCGTTAGACACACCTATGTCGCTACTGGCCACCTCGAATTTAAATGTTATAAATCATGGAATGTTGAGTGAGTAGACCTGTGTTATATACAGTACTATAATGGTCGTAAAAATAAAGTAAGATGAAAATCATGAATGATGAAATGAGGTACTGTATAATTCTTAAGATAATCGATGAATTATGAATATAATTACGAAATAGAATTACAACAGTACTGTTGTCTATCTATCTATCTATTGCCAGACGCCTTACTCCCCTTAACCCTTCGTTCCCGGAAGGGCTCTTGAACGCCCATAAAAAAGCATACCCGAGCTGCCCGGAAGGGCTTTTGAACGCCCATTGGTTGAAAGCCTGTGAGCTTGGTGTGCGAGGCGTCGGTCCGACGCATGTAAACAACAGCCGGCTGGACCGACGCCCCGCATCTCCGGCCACAAGAAGGAGTGCGTCGCTTGTTCGTGTGTGCCTGTATGTTGTTGTTAAGTATCGAAAAGTAGTGTAAAGTGGCTGTTTTTGCCATAAAGTTATCTCCAATGAAATCATCATCACAACTGAACCAGTTGACTTAGAGAGCTCTACTTAACGCCATTCTACAGGTAAGAAACACATCTACGCTTGGAGATGCGCGGGAATGCAGAAGCAGTCAGAATAACAAAGATACGGTAGCCTAGGCGTAGACGTTTTTCGGCCAAAACCCCCAGGTTTCGGGGAATATATATATAATACATAGCCGGGGCTGGAGGGTTAATGGGGGTGGCCATACACAAAATGCCCCCAAGTAGACTTATCCCCTGTAAGAGGGACAACCCATGCCAACTGTTGTAAAACAATTTATAAAATAATATACAGAATAGTTACCCTATGTATTGGCCGCATTGGTCTGTTTACATGTCACAAGGGAAAACAGGTAGGAACGTTATTGTTTAAATAATCACTCATTTATCAAGTACAGTATGTTAAATTTTCGGTACCCCTGATATGTATATATAACCAAGTAGGCTATCCATCAGTTTTAAAGTACGGCACCCAGTGGAGAGAGCTATGAAGAACAAGGAAATTGAGGAGTGAACTGAAATGGATTAAAACAAATCAAAATAACCTAACCTAGCCTAATGAACTTAACCTAGCCTAATTCATAATGCTGAGGGGCACAGGGCCCTGGGTGGGGCTTTGGTTTCCCGGGCGTTTCCGCGCCCTCCTCAGCTCCCCGCCATGGAGTGGCTTCGGTCACCCAGGCTTTATTGTGGTCGGCAGAGAGGGTTCTGTGGGGGCGCTCTGTTATGGCCTTGGCCTTGCTCGGGGCCTTGGGGCTGTTCGACCAGGCAGCTTGGGGAACGACAACAACAACAACCTAGCCTAATTAGGTAAGAAGTTGATATGTAGTGTCCAAACCAGCAAACCTAGTCTAACTAATAAAACCTAGTCACCTAGATAATCTAGATTAGGTTAGGTCCGTAGGCTTATGTTAGGTTATGTTCAGTTAAAAAATAGGAAAACCATACTGAATTTTATCATGCAACTCATATTATATTCTCTTTAACTTATTACCCCATATTTGTTTAGAATTTCATAACTCTACAGGAATCTAGAGGGACTACGGTTTGTTTTTAATACCATACCTAGTTAACATATTTGACTTCCATTCATCCTCATTATCCCGCTATAACTATGCCTGTAAATGTAGTTTTTGAGATTCTAACTTTCAAAAGGATTGAGCCTACGGCGGCGTAACGTGTTACAAATGAAATATTGCGTTTGGCTTTAATTAACAATGATCTTGTAGCGTTCTTTCTTTTTATTACAATAAAACATACACAAGAACATGAATGTTCACATTTCTAGCCAATGTAGCCAAAAACTATTTTACTCTGAAATGCATCTGAAAGTCTTAGATAAATGTTGTCCTATTATTCTCTAGGAATGAACTTTTCAGCTTTTATAATTAATTCGCTGTATTTCCTTCTTTTCAATACACTAAGTATTTTTTTAAAGCCTTGTATGTCTCTCCAAACTCCTAAATGTTCCAAGTTCTAAATATCTATAGGGTGAACAAAAACCCCTCACAAATTGCCATAAAAACTACTATTTAATAGCTAGATTTTAAACAAAATCTTGGGGGGGGGGGGCGCGCGCGTAATTCTAGTGCTTGCCCCTAGGCGCTATTTACCCTAGCTACGCCCCTGGAGTTCCATAACCCTCCACATGGGCAAGGTGAAAGTCGTGAAGTAGGTTGAAGAAAGGAACATTGTGGCACACGTAAAAGGAGCATGTCTGCATTCATTCATTAGCAGGGACTTTGCCAAAATGAAACAAGGCGATGATGATTTGACTTTATCTGTTTGGCTCTATTTACGCATATTTACTGATAAAAGTGCCAGGATATAATATTAACACTCCAAGAATTTTAGCATAACTACACTGGAATCAGGCATGGGATAATCGTAATCGATTACAGCGTAATCGTAATTGATTACTTTCTTATAATTGAGGATATAATCATAATCATAATCGATTATTCTCAAAAAGTAATCATAATCACGATTACTTTTACGATTACACCAGTACTGAGTACTCAGTATAGACACATTTTAAATGTTATTACATTATGGTTTTGAAATTTTCGATGATGCTCTCTACATTCACTGAAGTTAATAATAATAATAATAATAATAATAATAATAGTTCTTAAAGCTAGCGCATGATAAGCCAGCTAAGGATAGCCCAATAAGGCCGATTAAGCGTATTTCCATTGGGGTCCTGTACTACTACCCCATCCCCTTTCTCATGAGGGACGGTAAATACTCAGTGCTTGTGAAAAACCTTTAATGCGCCGAGCGTGGGCGCGATTTTGGGACCTTCTGGGTGGAAGTCCAAGATGCTAGTCACTACACCAGCGAGCCGCTGAATTAGCTAATATATTATTTCAGGTACCATATCTGACTTCATTATAATATGAATTTGTGTTCAAGTTTTACACAAAAATATCGAGTACATTACATGATACAACCATCTTGCATCGGCCACCTCAGAGGAAAAATTATGCCAGATACCAAGTCAATATTGTTTAGACTATGTTGCAAACATATGCCTAATGCTTACTTTTAACTTATCGAGCTTCATTGCACGAATATAATAGTAGTTTAGTTAAAGTACAGGTATTAAAAAAAGCCTGATATTTAGATAAAGGATTAAAGGATAAAAGTTGTATGGTGCCTTTATGGACTTAGAGAAGGCTTAGAGAATGACAGAGTTGTTCGAGAAGGCCTGTGGAAACTAATGAGAATATACGGAGTAGATGGCAAGTTGCTGAAACCAGTGAAGAGCATGTCATTGCATGAGGGTGCAAATGCGTCAGTATGTGTGGAGAATAAACAGAGCGAGTTCTTTGATCTGAATGTTGAGTTAAAGCAAGGGTGTGTGATGTCCTCATGGTTGTTCAATATATATAAATGGATGGAGTCATGAAAGAAATACAAGGAAGAGCAGTGGATGTTGGTGTACCGCTGATAAAGGAAGGAAACAACTGGAAGTTGCCTGTACTACTGTTTGCCGATGATACAGTTCTGATGAGCGATAATGAATGGGAGTTGCAGGGTCTGATAATTATCTATGCTTGGAACAGTGTGTGAAAAACGGAATCTGAAGGTAAATGTGTGGAAGAGTAAGGTTATGATCTTTGAAAGGGGTGCAGTCACAGAGCATGAGGTGAGGTTGAACGATCAGGCTATGGAGAATGTCAGCTCATTTATGTATTTGGGCAGTGTGTTGAGTAAAGATGGGAGTATGGATGAAGAAGTGCGGGAGAGGGTGCAACAGGGGAAGAGGGTTGTAGGAACGCTGAAAGCAGTAACAAGAAATAGGGTGGTCAGCATGGAAGTAAAGAAGTCCTTGCATGATAGTGTGGTAATCCCAGCATTGACATACGGAAGCAGCGAAGCATGGACGTTGTTGGAGACACAAACCAAGGGTGAGAGGTTTGGAAATGAGCTACTTGAGAAGTGCATACGGAGTTACATGGAGAGATAGACAAACAAATGAGGAAGTACGAGAGCGGTGTGGTGTAGATGTAGATGTGTTGGAAAGTGTGAAAAAGAACACAGATGGATCGGCCATTTGGAACGTATGGAAGTAAGAGAATGACTAATTGTGTGTACGAGTGAATAATAATAAGATTGAATAACCATATGAATTAATTTCATCTGGGGGAAATCCCTAACTGTAATTAATTCTACAGCACTAAGCGACGAAGGCTATATAGCACTGGAAACTGTCGTAGCTTAGCCGAGATTCGAACTCACGTGGCTAGTCGTCACCAACATAGCACGTAGAGCCTTAGCCCGCTTGACCATGACAGCTCCATGTAAGAGAGTGAGGTGGAATGACAAAGAGGGAGATGTGGAAGAATGGAGTTAAGAAGTACAGTACAGTACAGTCTGGCCTGCCAATACGCGAGAATATGGGCGACACGCGAGGGCGCGGAATGAAAATTCGCGTATTAGCAATAGAGTATTATATGGGAATAAATCGATATGGGCGGCACTGACTCCAAGTTGTCTACTTTAGGCCTATTTATCTCCGTCAATTGCCACAAAAGGTACATATATGTATACATAAACATCCAAATCATAAGAAAATATAACAATAATAATAAACTCACCTTAAAATTAACAGTAACTGTAGATATGAAGGGTGGGGGCTCCGAGGCAGGCCCCCTCCGAGGCAGGGCGAGTTCAGCTAATGTGCCCCGGCCCCGGCCCCAGCCCCGGCCCCGGCATCATCATCGTCCGACGAACTATCCCTGGCATCTAGCACTCTGTTGAGGGCCAGGCGCCTTTGTTCCACCTGAACCTCCCTCATGAAGCCACCAAAATCATCGTCGGGCATGTCAACCTGAGCAGCCGAGCCTGCCGAGGTCGAAGGTTGGGGTTCGTCATCATCTTCTTGTTGAGGTTCTTGGCGGGCAAGGAATCTTGTCATTAAAGTTTGTCTCCTCTTGTTGACTTCCTGATGATGTTTGTCAGAATAAAAGCGGAAAACACTGTCAACGCCCAGCAGGACTTCATGTGTTCTCACAGGGCACTGCTCCACCGAGCGAAATCCTTCCTTGAGTTGGTCAACTAAAGCCAAGATTTCGCTCAGTTTACCTACAGACAGATCCATGTTAGCAGGTGCAGGGGCTGGTTCAACGTCGTTGTTCGGTTGTCGTGCTTGATGTGCTTGATCTTCGGCATCAATCTGCTCAATTGTGTCACCTTGAGTCTGTTGTTCACCTGCCTCAATAACCTCACGAATCTCCTCGGCTGTCACTGCCCCGAAACCAGCCACTGCGCGGGCCGCTTGAACTGCCTCTGCCTCTGCCTCGGTGACTGACTGGACTTTGTTGGCCTGGGGTGCCTCTGCCTGGGGTGCCTGTTCCTCATCAGACGATGATGCGAACTCCTGCTGCATAGCCAAAATCTCTTCATTGCTCTCTGTCTTCTGGCGTAGATAATTGTAGAGTCGTGTCTGGTAAAAGAGCTTCACATTCGATATGACTTCTTGGTCCAGTGGCTGTATGAGAGATGTTGTTTTTGGTGGCATGAAAACAATCTGTACGTCGGGATGTAGAGTCTCTAAATAGTGTGGGTGGCAAGGGGCGTTGTCCATCAATAACAGGGCCTTGAAAGGTAGGCCTAGTTGTTGGCATTTGAGGCGGGCGTCAGGAACAAATTGCTTGACAAGCCAGTCAGACATAATGGCACTAGTCATCCACCCATTAGCACTCTTGTACCAATAAGTTCCAGTGTCATTCATGTCGCGCAGGTTCTTGTAACATCGAGGTGGGCAGCTGTGTGCACCACTACAGGCCGCATCTTGTGGCTGCCGGAAAGGTTCACAGTAAACATGACAGTGAACCTTGACTTGTCTATCTTGCGGCCCCTTTGCCTGTTTCACAGATTTGGCAAGATATGTAGATTTTGGCATACACTTGTATTGCAAGCCACTTTCATCCACATTATAAATCTGATCCTTTGTGTAGCCACCATCCTCGATTATGGTCTTCAACACCCCAGGAAATGTGTCGGCTGCCACCACATCTGCAGACCCACGTTCTCCGGACACCTTGATGTTCCTTAGGTCCTTCCGTTTCATGAAGCCATGGAGCCAACCGTTGGATGCCTTAAAATTAAAATTCTGGCCAGACTTTGTCCTAGCACTTGCGGTGGTGTAGAAGAGTTTAGCCTGCTGTTTGATATAGGCCTTATCCACCGGGACTTGCTCACGGTGTTTGCGGGCTAGGAATGCTGCCAGGTATCGCTCCATGACCACCATAGCTGGATTGTTGCTCCTGCAACGTTGGTCCATCATGGCAGCACCATAGGACTTCACGATGGTGTTGATCTTTTCTCGGTTAGCCCAGATTGTTCTAACTGTCGATTCCGCTAAACCCATTGCTCGACCGATGGCTGAGTTTCCTTCTCCTTTTCCTTTTCTTTTGATGACCTCCAGCTTCATCTGGTGGGTGATAAGTTTGTTCTTGCGAGGGGGCATGATGATGGGGGCAAAAAACTATATCACTGCACACGAGTCGGACTGCTGTTGCGCGAGCGAGGACTGAGGGTAGACTGGCGTATCCCACAATGCCCTGCCCTGGCGTCCCTGCGCAGATGGATGCGCGGAATGGTGGGGGGCCTCGCGTATTAGCTGAACTCCCCGGAATTGCCCTTATATCGGCCCCGGATTCGCGTTTTAAAGGTACATCACGCGTTTTGAAAGTTTTGGGTATGATTCGACCCCCTCCTCGCGTATAAGGTGAATCGCGTATTAAAAGCTCGCGTATTGGCAGGCCAGACTGTATATGCATAAAAGCGGTGCTCAATGGGAGGAGGGGCATCAACTGACTGGAGACAGAGGTGCATGGGGGCGATTCGTTCGTGGCCACCCCTTCGAGGATCACGGCTTCCGTTAATAGTTACCTGTATATAGATAGTGATGAATTAGTGGCAATGTATGTCGTGAGTGTGTCTTGTCACTCTTGTGTGTTAGCAATTCTGTAATCATAATCATAATCGTAATCTTAAAATTAGGCTGTAATCGTAATCGTAATCAATTACACTACTCATGTAATCGCCCCATCCCTGACTGGAATTGAATTTAACCCTTCCGACCCGGGCTGCCTTACAAAAGGACAGTGTCAGGTACCCGGGCGATCTGGCCAAAAAACGTCTAGGCCTAGGCTACCGTAACTTTGTTATTTTAACTGCTAGAAATTTCCGACGCATCCCTAAACGTAGTGCGGTTTCCAATCTGTAGACTGGCGTTGCGTAGAGCTCTGTAAGTCAACTGGTTCAGTTGTGATGACGATTTCCGTGGAGCGAATTTGTCCACGATGTTGACAATATCGGAGCTTTTCAGACACTAATTTCTTACAGTTTCTTACAGCAGATCCTCTGGAAAAGGGCAAACTTGGCCTGTGTATCCAGCTCAGTACCAGTACTTGCACTGCTGCGGTCGTTCACGGTGTTGGCGGCGGCGGTAGCAGACGCAACATTTTTACTATTCTGTATTTTTGCTTTATAATCAAACTTCAAATCTTGTCTTCCCCATGCTTTATCAAAATTACTTTCAAACTCCCTTATTGATTCGGAATCGACTACATACTGGGGCAGTGCGTTCCACTCATTTACCACTCTATCACAAAATGAGTTCTTTGCCTTCTCAAGCCTATTTCTTTCTTTGTAAATTTTCTTAAGAGTGTCCTCTCGTTCTTGTTCCCTCCCGCATCAAGAAGATACCTTCACACACATCCTCCTCATACTTTCCTGACACTATCTTAAAAGTCTCTATCATATCCCCTCTCTTTCTCCTATATGCCAGTGTCGGAAGCCCCAGTGTCCTCAACCTCTGCTCATAGCCCGCGTTCTTCAACGTTGGTACTAGCTTGCTAGCTCTCCTCTGCACTTTCTCCACTGCTTCTATATCCTTTACCATATATGGAGCCCACACCTGGTTCGCATATTCCAGGTGTGGCCTAACCAGCGCTGTATAGAGATTCCTGAAGATTTCTTCAAGTGACACAAATGTCCTCCTTATCAGCCCTACAATTCTATTGGCTTTGTTTATCTTTTCCGTTAAATGTTCTGAGAAATTTAAATTATTGTCTATCACTACTCCTATATCCTTTTCTGCATTCACTTCCTCCATCGCTTCATACATACTGTATCCTACCTTGTCTATCTTGCTTGTCCCAATCCGCATGTACTTGCATTTTTTTGGATGAAAAGGCATTAACCAATGCTCAGACCATCCCTTAATGCCTTCCACATCTCTTTGAAGCAAACCCACATCTTCCTTACTCCTCACTCTTCTATACAGCTTTCGTCATATCATACAACATTGATCCGACGTCTCCTTCTT
Source organism: Paralithodes platypus (assembly GCA_032716605.1). NCBI lineage: Eukaryota > Metazoa > Arthropoda > Malacostraca > Decapoda > Lithodidae > Paralithodes > Paralithodes platypus. The sequence continues at coordinate 38,316,245 of CM064486.1, read as the reverse complement.
GTTTTCGGAGGTGCGGTGACGCAATGACCGGCTTTGTTTACATGCGTCGGACGCACGGCGTTCAGACCAAGCTTAATAGGCTTTCAAGCTTACAGCCTGTTATAAGGACACCCGAGTACCGGCCCATCTGCCGCGGTGTCCTTATAAAAGGACAGCCAGGCTGGAAGGGTTAAAGGGCCTTCTTCCAAAGATACTTTTCGTCTACGAATAAGATACGTTTTTGCCCTGTTAGACATACAATATAATGCCGCGGAGTGTTGGGGTATGAACTGTATGACGACACAATAAGACAGAGAAGAGACAAACCATTACATTTACCATGGCTTAAGGTCTAATCATAGTCAGTTTTACATCATAAATCCTTACTAATGTCTGAGTGATATGGTAAACTCGGTCCAAGAAGTATCTGCACCCCTATGCTCATCATCTGGTGTGTACAGCTCGGTAGGGTTGTCACCTCTGCCTGCAACTATATCCATGTGTCAGAGACGATCCTCTCTTGACACATGGATATAGTTGCAGGCAGAGGTACCAAACCTATCAAGCTGTACACACCAGATGATCAGCATAGGGGTGCAGATACTTCTTGGACCGAGTGTACATGACAAGGAGAGACCTGCATGTATTAAATTTGTTTTATTATGGAATGGTGTGCCAGGTGTGGTAAGCGCGGCGGGCCGTTGCCCATCCCCGCCACCCCGTGTATGATGTCAGGACTGGACTCCATTTTTTGATGAATGCGTGACTAAACTGTTGTAGTTGTATGGCTAGCATCATAAAAAGTTTGTTTTCGTTATACTATCTTACATGCCTCCCACTAATTACGTTTGTAAGTGTGGAAAACTTGTATGTATATCTGCATATGGAATTATACAGTAACAATAAATTTCAGCACAATATCAAATCAATATTTTAGTCTATGAAGCAGGTCTCAAAGCTTTTTTTTCCACTAAAGGAGATCTTCCAAATAATTACAAGCAAATAAGTACAGTACAGGTAATATTACTCGTATCGCCATGCGTACAGCTAAAAAAATATATACAGTAACAATTTAATAGTAATAATCCTTATGTGACGCCTAAAACGCAAATGTAATCCAAAAAGGAGGATTTTTGCTAGACAAATTGGGTACCGGTAGTTATCGTAAGGTACATCTTCACCTTTGCTGTGGGTGTCCCTATTGGTGGCCTTTCAATACTTACTGTCTGTCTCTCTCTTTATGTATTTTAAATATTCTGTCCTCATTCATTCTATGCACATACCGCATCACTGCAGAATGGATAAGGAATACTATGTGAAGTGTATTAGAAGTATGGAAGTGGCCCATAGAACGACAGTCAGTAGATCAAGGAAGACCTTGAACAGGGCCCAGATGATTTAAAGCAGCAGGAGTCAAATGTGGAAACCCCCAGACATAGTATCTTACCAACTCCTGAAGCTCCTGGTTTGCCTGCTTCACATGCGAGGAAGCCTTGTTCTTATAATTATTCAGAAGGAGCTGCTTGGCCTTCAGTTGAGCCTCAAGAATACTCAGCTGTGAAAAAAACAAAAGATTAGAATGGACGGCTAGTAATCAAAGAGGTATAATAGAGGTTTAACTAGGTAAAAAATAGTTTATGAGTCTGAGGAGTGAGGATGTTTTTATTATATCTTGTGGCCATTTAGGAGTGTGGTTGCTTTGACGACTTGAAACTTATGAGTGTGGCTGAACTGACCTGAGTTCTGGAGACCCTTAGTTCTCCCTCAACCTGGTCCCGGGCCTGCTGCACCTTATCGTTCTTCTCACGGTCTCGACTGGTGCACTCATTCACTGTAACAGGTTAGGGGTCAGTGTCAACTTTAACCTTTCAGGGGCAACTGCATATTATCCAAGGCCCGTATTCCTAGACAAAACCCACCATTGTCAGTGGTAATCACTATAGTATTGCTGTCTTCCTAGCCAGTCAATATGATATGTTAGTTGTTGTAAGCGCAATGTAACATTATTACAGTACCGTGAAATGCCCTAGCTTCGGACGGGGGCTATACTTCGGACACTTCTGGATAAAAGTATATAAGGTACAGTTATGGAAAAATTACTCTGCATTATGGAAGAACACCGAAGACATACCGTACTGTACTTGTTTTTCCATAACATCTTGTATTTATCCCATAACTGTGGTTCATTGTATAGTTTTTCTGGAGTGTCCGAAGTTATCTCCCCGTCCGAAGTTACGTCATGTTACCGGTACTCTTGTCACAGAATCGTGAATGAAATTTGTGTAGTTAAAGACGGCTAAGTATAATTATTTTTTTGGAATTGGGAGCTGGGGAGGGGGAGAGCGAGGGAGAGAGAGAAAAAAATAACGTCCCATGTGTGTGTGCGTTTGGTCAAGCAAGCGCTTGAATATGTTTTTCCTGGCACACTCTTCGCTGTTCTAATATTTCCCTCGTTATGCGGGAAACTTTGCAAGAGGGCGAGGATATACTGTAGCCTATAGCCTAAGCGCCTAGAGGGGATGCGGCGGGTCCTCCCAGCACTAAGCGTGAGTATACATTGGTGTGTGGGTTTGGATAGCAGAGGGACACGAGAAGCCCTCGTGACCGAATTCGACCAAGGAAGATGAGTCAGTGCTAATGCTAGAAGATGTTAGAAATATGCAGGAAGGTAATTTGGGGAATTTCACTGGCATAGGACATTCGTATGACTAAGATTTAGCGTGGTGTGCGGGGTGCGTGTGTTCGATGGCCCAGGGACACAGGAAGACCTTGTGACCGAATTAGACCATGCCAAATGGGTCTGTCCTAATGCTAGACGATGTCAGATATATGCAGGAAGAGTCAGAATGCCTGGTATAGGACATTCGTGTGACTAGTTCAGAGTGGTGGGGTGTAAGTGTGCGAGCAATGAGCATGGCTGACGGACGCGATATTGTCTTGCGTTCCATTTCGACCATGCAAACAAATTAATAATTTACTGGGTTAGATGTTGTCAGAAATTTGAAGTATGGGTTGTTTGCCTGGCTTCCAAGGAGAGAAGTAGTTGGGAGATACTACCGGTACTACTTTCTATGTGTCATACGATTTTGAGACATTTCCCAGCACTGGCATGGTATTTGAAGGGTTCTTTTTACACACGTTTAAATACAGTACTGTGCCTTCCGTGCGGCCTATCACACTTAATGGGTTAACAGCCTAAAGGCTATTCCAAGCAAAACCACTTAAAACTGCACTAGAGAAAGTTCTGTTGTTGTTGTTGTTGTTCCCTAAGCTGCCTGGCCGAACAGCCCCGAGTCCCTGAGGAAGGCCATGGCCACGATCGGGCTTTCCCACAGAGCTCTCATTGAGTGTAGATTGTGTTGTTGGCGTAAGTGGTTGTGTGAAATGCAGTCTTCTATGATGTGTTTAATGGTATGGGGTGCTGTGTTACATCCTAGGCAGGCGTCGACAACGGAGTCATCCAGTCTCTTCTGATAGCTCAGGAGAGCTGGATGGTGTCCGCATCTCAGCCTGGCCAGGTGGACTCTGTCCTCGCGAGGAAGGGAGGATTCGGAAGGATGGATTTCGGGAGGTCGTGCATGCAGCTGCGTGTTTTCTGTGAGTGAGTGGGTGGATCGGTGAGAGATATGAGTATGGATGTGCTTCTGGAAGTTGGTTCGGGGTGGGCAGGGAGGGAGAGAGGACAATAATTGTGTGTGATACCGTGTGCTGGGTGTTGTTTTGATATTTCTTGGTGTCTGTGGGTGTGTTGCCATGTAGTTTAGTGGGTGGTCTTGGTTCGTGGAGGCTGCTGCCAGGAATTGAGTGCCTCTCATGTCCAGATGGTCTTTGACTTTGAGGATTTTGGTTTCTTGATGTAGGTGATCTGTGGGTGCAGTAGCTGTGCAGCCTGTAATGAGACCAGCCATGAGAAAGTTCTGTTGTCTTAGCTGGTTGTCCGTATAACCAACAAGAACAAGAACACACAGCCAGCCAGTCATGTGACTCCTGCTTGCAAGTAAGCCTTACGAAAGCTTGTACCGATATCGATTTTCCTGAGTCCCAAACGTTGCATGAAAGCAGACGACAGTGACTTTGGAATGGTTACAATGGTGAAATAAATCCGTAATCAATAATCAATTATCAATATATAGTAATCAATATTATTACATAATACATAACAAATAATCCATAATCAATAATCAATAATAAATTGTTGGACAAATATATACAGACCGTAGCCGCAATCGGAGATGCGGCGACGTCGTATTCGGACGAAGCTCGGAAATTCCCGCAAACTCTCGGTCTTATTTCCCACCTCACAAAATAACCACACAATGTACAGTGTTCTAGTCTTCACCCATCGCAAGGCAACGCTCATATCTGCCTCTGGTATGTATATAAACTTGGTTATGCCAATAATCGGGAGTAAAGTTCAGTAAACACTGGATCCTAGGCTTTCGTCCGCCATACTGACCTACTTATTTTCATCATCAAAACTGAACCACTTGGTCTAGAATTCTAGTTTTCACCAAACGCAAAACAACGGCAACTGCCGCTGGATATATATGTAACCTACTGTAGGTTAGGCCATTTTTTAGCGTATTTATAAGCGCGCCAAAATCCTGTTAATTCACAATTTTCACCGGTACCAGAACATCCGCGAAAATACAAAAGGCGCGAGGGGCCGTGGCTGGAGGGTTAATTTAGTTTTCCAAGAACTGATATTTTAGTTCTTAACTTTGGCCAGAGGTAGTAAGAATATTAGTCAAAGCCCTAATTATTATCACTTGGCTATGCAGGTAATAAGACCACGTAAGATAGCCAGAGTGGCGGCTATCTCCGAAGCCAGGGAATAGGGGCACAAGAGCCAGCCCTTCCCACCCTGTGCGCACTTCTAGCTCTGAACCGACCTCACCTCGCAGTTGCAAACATCAGACCGGCTACCACCAGCTGTACCATGCAGGGCCAGAACCACTAGGCTAGACCGCTCTACCCCAGAACTGAGTCAACCACCAAAAACAACTTAACCTAATATCCTAACCTAACCTGGGCGCAGCTGCCGGCCCGCCCCGAGACCACCACTGATCTTAGAGGATGACAAATAACTCAAAATATGGTGGAAAAAGTAATAAAAATTAGATCTCCACTGATTCAAGATGGCTGCCTTTCACCCTCATTTAACCCCTCCAATACCAGAAACGGCGAATCGCCGTCAGTAGATAAGTCACTTCCCAGTCCCAGCGACGGCGAATCGCCGTCAGTAATGTACTTTCCTTGTAACTGCCTGTAAAGCCTGTACTTGGTACCACGACCGTTTGAGCATGGCTCTCGATATGGCAACACTTCTCAGCTTTATATAAGACCCACTGAAGGGTGGGAGAGCCAGTCTTGCTTTATCTATTGAGGTGGAAAGTTGTTCTCTCTTGCCATTTTGGCCACAGTGCTTGGGGCTGCAGGGGACTTTTATTACTGTATCCTACGGTAGAGTACGGGTTAACCCACAAAGTCTAATTCCTCCCTTTCCCTGTATGAAATATGCTGAGTCACAGTCTTCCACACTCCCTCGTCCCCTTCACATATACGGATGAGAGCTGGGACTATCAGTCTGCCTCAATCAGGCCTAGGAAGCACTATGTCACTCTCTCGCCTGCATCCATCCCCTCCTATCACAAATATGTTTTACACTAGATATTAGCTGTTTACACCTATTTTCTGGTCTTCACTGACACTTTACATGTTCATCATACAAGTTAAATATACGCACATGGAGCAGAAATAATGCTTTATATGGTAAACATACTGTACTGTAATAAATTCTGTGAAATTTCTGTCTGAATCGAAAGTAATTAATTCGCATACGCGGCATTTTTTAACACTTACGCTGTGGGCATATTTCCGCCATATAAGGGCTCATTCAGGCACTCCTGATTGATTAGGCAAGTGTCTGAATGAAATTAAATGTATTTAGCCGAAAACTAAACTAAAATAGCTTCAAAATGACGCCAGAACGAGCTTCGTAGCTCGCGGGGTTCACCGGCAATGCTACCATAGATATTCGCTAAAATGAGCAATTCTCGCTACATTTGCCTTTGGCAGCACTGTATATCTCGCAAGACTCAGACTCAGAACCCTCAGTGCCGCAGCTGCCTGGCTGGGAGAAGGATGTGTGGCCTGTCGCGCTCCCGCTCCCTTGTACTCGATTTTACAGGCTTTAAGGAGACCGACTGGTTATTTACCCAACTTCCAGGTCTTACTTTCAATTTAACCCTCCTCTAGCGGGTGCTCTGTGGCCGTTTTGGGCCTTTCTGGGCCGTTCTGACTGCTATATCAACCATCAGTATGAAAGGAACTGTATTGCGCCGAAAACTAGGTGGAAATCGCTACACAATGACGCCACATACAGCTACGTAGCGCTCGTGGAGCACTGACAGTGTTACCTCGAAGATGGAAGTTTAGCGGATTTTGCTACCTTGCTCACTTTTAGCGAACTATTGGTTACACTGTCATGCACACGCGCGGTGGGGGAACTGGAGTTAGTGTGGGCCGGGAGGCCACAGATGTCGGACGTATGGATCATTACTATCCCACCCATTTTCACTCGATTTCCACCCTTTTTTCACCCGTTTTTTGCCAGTTTTTTCAACTTGACTTATGTGGTGAGCCGCTTTTTAAGGGTTAAATGCAATTTGGCACAGGTGTATGTGACCATAAAACTAGGTCAAAAAAATTTTTTTTTTTTTTGCTTGTTTTGCTTTTTTCTTTCAATTATGTTGTTGGATAGAACATAATAATTTAGGTAAAACAAAAGTTGAAAACTATAGTACTACTAAAACGCATATAACTCCTACAGAAATCCCTATAGCACCTGCTGTATGTGATCAAACAACTCACAAAAGGTGTGTCTGTAGTTTCTATAAAAACACTTATATATTTTGTGTATTTTTGGATTTAGGTGATTATGAATTAAGGTAAAATTATTTTGTAGAATTTTACGACTGTGACAACATGCTGCAAACAAACAAAGTTGGCTAGAGTAAATTAGCTTTATAAATAATGTAGTGTTTTTAATTCCCCTTCCATTGGTATATACTGTACACCATTCCTATAGGTCCAATAATAACTTAGATATAAGACGACAAAGTGCGACAAAACAGGGTTTGAGAAACACATGTGAAAGTCTAAGGTAATTAGGTGAATATTTAAAAAAAAAAAAAAAAAAAAAAAATTACAATATTTTACGCAGGAACACGGCAGAGTAGAAGATAAAGCTTTTGGGAGGTTGTAGAGCATTTTACGCTCTTTCCATTTATATATGTACGATCCTCGTACAACCAGTAGTTACTTAGCCTGTTAATATCAAAGTTCGCTATAGGGTAAGACGGGGTAATTTCGCCGAAAATCATGGTTTTTGACGAATAGAAACTGTCACAAATGGAATTTTGAAATTTTTATTTTTTTATCTATACATTCAGCCTTTCTGCTATACTGTAGATGCCAAAAAAAAAAAAAAAAAAAAAAAAAATATATATATATATATATACGGTATATAATGTTTTGGCCATGCCGCCGATTTTTTAAAAAGTTACTCTCGCGGCGAAATTACCCCATCGGGCGGGGTAATTTCACCGCGACCTATTTTACGAATCTTGCTATTAAACTAGATAAAATTATATGATTAATGGCCAGACAAAACACTAGCGCACAGGTAAAACCAATGAAAACATGCACAAACCCAAACTGCCACTAAACATGCCGGTGACTGGACGACTCGGCCCAGGGGACAACTCGGCTCGGACAGCTCGGCCCACTTTTGGACAACTCGGCCCATTATTTGAGACAGCTGGGCCCCATGTTTTGCTATGGGGCAATTTGACTAGACCAGTCAGGATTAGGATGGGGAGAGCTAAGTGGAGGGTTTATGGGTGAGGCCATGTATGCAGCACCAAATCCTGTCCTCTGCGTATATGCGGCCTTTTCCCTAATATTTTTATTATGTTATTTAGGCTCAACTGTTAGGTTAGGTTAGGTTAAGATAATATAATAGTATAAAGGAAAAAATAATCGTGCCAAGGGGCCTAAGATTCTCACGCATGAGCAGAGGACAGGATTTGGTGCTGCATACATGGCCTCCCGTTTATGGCGTGTATGTAATGTGGGCGAAATGTTTGTTTATTGTATTATTATGTCATAGGCTAGATCTCTCGATTCATAATGTGTAGGTTAGGTTAGGTTAGGTTAGGTTAATTAAGAGTTGTCTCGTAATTAACACGGGGCCGAGCTGTCTCGTTTTTACTGGGCCGAGCTGTCTCGCCGGTGGCCGAGCTGTCCTGGCCGAGCTGTCCCGTGGGCCGAGTAGTCTAGCATTCAACATGCCAATAGAAAAACGTTGCACGCACGCACACACACACACAACTGAACGGGGCGGGCAGAGATGCAGGTGTGTCAGACGTGTAGGTGCCACTGTGTTTAGTGCGGGTGTGAACGTGTCTAGTGTGGATGTGGACGTGTAGTGCGGGTGTGGACGTGTCTTGTGCGGGTGTGGATGTATTTAGTAGGCGTACGGATGTGGACGTATTTAGTGTGGGTGTGGACGTGTTTCCTGTGGGTGCAGCATGTAGGGTGCTAGTGCAAAGTACCGGTACAAGGCAGCAGCTGACGGCTACTGCCAACACTGTGTCACACGCACCTACATAGAAACACACCCACTGCCACACACACCCTACCATACCGTCAGACGCGCCGCTCGCCCTGGCGCCAGGCCTAGCGAAACTGCAACATAACCTAAGCCATACTAACTCTACAACCTACGCCAAACTAGCACTACAACCTAAGCCAAACTAGCTCTACAACCTAAGCCATGCAATAGTTTCAGAGATATCGGCATTTGAATGCAAATTATTAGTGTCGCGGCAAAATTACCCCGTCTTAACCTAAAACCATATTTGTCATTAACCGAACCAAACCTTGGGGCTGCTGCCCCCCCCCCCCCCCCCCTGCTGGTCTTAGCATTGATATAGAGGATAACAAGATACTAAAAATACGGATGGGAAAGGAAAATACTAAAATTACGGTGGAAAAGGGAAACAAAATTAGATCTCCACTGATTCAAGATGAACGCCTGGACAATATGTATTTTAGGTAACGTATGGGATATAATTTTCTGTGTTCCCTATAGGCTAGCTTTGTCTTACAGTCAGTGCCAAAATTCGCCCATTTTCTTCGTGATCCCGAACCTAACATCAGAAAAAATATTGATACTGAAATTGGCTGCGAGCCTGTGACTGTCCCAGGGCGGCCGGGAGCCCCGCTAAACCTGCCATTCTATTTCTACATTAAACTCATCAAACGATAGTTGCTTTGCTCTACACTGTACTCTACATTGGCTATGATCTTAGAACTATTATATATCACCTGTATTGAAGTCCAAATGCAGCTACTAATGTAAATATAAACGGATAAATCCAGAGCTCGAGTCATGCGAGCTATTTGTTTACACTGTGAAAACACAACTTGTTCGGTTCGGATGAGGTGACTGACTTTAGCACCAATATAACAAATATAAATTACAATAAGGAAACAGCCATCGTTCATAGAACGAACTCCTGGATGGGAGAGTCCGCTAAAACAAACAAACAACCAATGTACCCCTACACTCCGATGTTATATTGCGCCGAAGGCCGAGTCAAGACGAACACAACTACCGTAATTTTATTGGCACTCGAATGCTCAATAATATGTAGATTAAAGGATAATAATAGGTATTTATCTAAAACTATGTCTATATTAACTAAACTACTCCATGTGTTTAATATATTGACTGAATTTCACTGAAATGAATAATGTAAAATATTAATTTAAGTTTGAATGTTAGTTTTCTGATGAAAAATTATCCCAGTTAACCCCCCGCCAAAATACACGATATTTGTTCGTATGTATTAATTTTATGGGGTCTCTAATTTCTCAAAAATAGTGAATGAATATAAATTTTATGTGTTTGACAAAGAGCGCAAGACCTTGAGGCATAAGGTAAGCTATAAATTAGTACGATTTTATGATGAATTATTGGTTTTTCAGGGGTATATATGTGGTTGGATTAATGGAAAACAACGAACCAATATCAGCTATGTTTTCCATTGTGGTGTTTCCGAGAATAATCCAATGATGACGTCAAATTAGCTTGCCGCCAATCAACTGTGGAACACTTGAAATGTGTTTAGCTGTTATTTACCGATATATTTGTGGAAAATAGAGTGAATTAAGGGGCTGGAATATAACATTGACTTCATGTGAATTGCGAGTGCCCTACACATTCTAAAATTGTGCATATTAATCTTGGGGAACTCATTATATATAAGGTATAAGTTCAAGGTGATACTTTGGATAAACCTGACTTCTAGCAAGCACCAAACAGCGATTTTGTAAGTAGCCAAGCATATTATTTTTTCAGATAAGCCTAGGCCTAGTGTTCTTTAGGCCTAGGCCTACTTGTATTAGCCTAGGCCTATGATGATAATGATGATTTGAAGCAGAAATGAGTAGCCTAGGCTGAGGCTAGGCGTATTAGGCTTAGGATAACCCATTATCCAACAATCTTAGGACTGCCCCCACTGGTGGGGCTATGTATAATGTATTGATAGGCTAATGAAGATCAAGGAAGATTTGAGGTTAAAGACAGTACAAAATAAGGCTAGCTAGGCAGCTGGGAATCTGGTTCTGGTAGGCTAAGACTCAGAGCCCACTCTTAACCCGGGAACGGCAAAGGTCCTCAATTATGGTAATTATTTAGAAGATGACCTTTTTTTCTAGTTATTAAAAACTTACTCTATGGTGTATTATATGATATATAGAAGCAATAGAACTGTTAAAATGACCTGGGTAAACCTGACTTTTTGGACCGACAGCGATTTCAGTAAGTTTTATTTTGTTTTTTGTAATTTTTCCTTCAGATATAGTGTTGTTTTATACTGAAGAGGAGCGGAAATGAGTATTTACCCATTATCCAACAATCTAAAAACACGCCCCCCACTAGTGGGGAGGGCTATGAAGTTCAGGGAAAATGAGGGGTTAAAAGCGTAAAAATACAATAATATAGCGTTTTGTATCAAAACTTGGCTCGGGTTTTCCCAAATTGCAAACCCATACAACCCAATTTTGTGAATACCCGAGCCAACTTTTGACGAAAGCTGGCTCGGATTTCACGGGGTGGAGTGGGTAGCCTAATATTTCATGTTATAAAAATAGTCAACTTTGGGAAGACATTAGCCTAACCTAACAACCTTACCTAACCTATCCTAGTATTATGGGTGGGGGCTGCCGCCCCCACACCCCCGCTGGTTGGGTTAGATTTTTTTTGTTTTTGTTTTTTAATGTGCTAGGCTATTAGCCTAACTTAACAACCTAACCTAACCTAACCTAGTATATGGGTGGGGGCTGCCGCCCCCACACCCCCGCTGGTTGGGTACTGGCTGAAAAACTTATTGTTTTACAGTAGCCTAGGCCTATACATGTATTTTAGCGTTTTTGTTTTTTTCTCCCTTATAATACATTTCAGCTCTTAATGCCATATATAGCAATGATGTATATGCTCTACCGGACCTATTAGGCCTAAACAGATCGATGGGCTAACTGTCGGTCCAAATCATCAGTATAACCATGACCTGGGAAGTGTATATTAAACTTAGCCTAGACCAACATTCCTGTATTTTTTTTTTTTTTTTTTTGTAAGGCTAGGCTAGGCTAACCTAGCCTAGGCTACTCTTGAGTTTTGGAACACAGTAGGCCTAAGCCTAGGCCTATTTTAGATGTCTAACTTTTAAAATAATAATATAAAAATACATAGGCTAGGCCTAGGATTATTTTTTTTTATCATTATACAAAAAGTTCATTTGTGTTATCACTCAAAAAAACAGTGTCATTCGACACCCTGGCTAGGCTATAGCCTATGACAATAACAGTTTGCCGTCATGCCGTGGGATTATAGGGGATAATAGGGGCCGCCTATAGGATTTATTGAGGAGCCCTCACCACCGCCTTGCCCCTCCCCAGGGCTTGTTGAAATTCTCATCTAGCCTACTGCCTAGTTCCTCAAGTTCTCAACGGTCAACCTATTATTGTATCCCACGACAGTCAAAATAGATGCGAACATGCAAGTAGTGTAAACAAGGCACGGCCTGGCAGGCGGTAGCCTACGCCCGAATACTACATCCTTACCATTATTTTTTAGGTACCCGGTACGGTACCGGTATATAAGCTGAAGCCTATGAAACGGTACGGATATAATCCTGTGTAGGGGGGGTGAACCTGTACATAGGCTAGCCTATATCTCAATAATTTGGTAATGTTACAATTTTATTTTTTTACATTTTACATTCATAAATATTCCACTAATAGGCTATACAGTACTAGTTATTTAAGGTTAGGTTAGGTTTTGGTTAGGATAGGCTAGGTTAAAGATATTGTTCAATGTTTCTTAGTAAATAGGCATCTGAAAAACAGTTCCCGCGGGCCGCTACACAGGATCTTATGAACGGTACGTAACAGACAGTCCTAACCTAACCTAACTTAGTGTCCAAAGTGAGGTCTGCTGCTAGCCTATGTTCTTATAACATTTTCTGCCAAAGTACCGGCACAATTTAATAAAGAGAACACTGTACCAGTACAGTACTGTACTGTATAGGCCTAGCCTAGGTTAAGCCTGCCACCCTACAGTGCATTTATAGAGTTTTCGGCCATGATTTGGGTAGACCTGTCACTGAAGAATACTTTCGCAGTGACGCAGTCTTACCGTTTGTTTTTGTTTTCAAGGTATAGGCTATAGGCAGAATAGGCTACAGTAGTATCTTATCTACTGGTATCTTATTTTATTGTAGTTTATATTATGAGTGGAAGATTTGCAATAACTTACCCTAACCAAAGTCCAAACTTAGTGTCCAAAGTGGGATCTGCACCCTGCCTCTATGTTCTCATTTTGTATACCGGTAACTTTTTAGCCAGATTACCGGTACAATTTAATAAGTGTACAGCCAGCAGCTAGGCCTACCGCCTACAGTGCATTTATAGATTTCCCGGAATCCCGGCCATGACTTGGGTATCACTAAAGAATCTTTCCGCAGCCTTATGTACAATTGTTTGTTTTTATTTCTTCAAGGAATATAGTACAGTAGTTTATTGTTCAATTGTTTATCATGTTATGAGTAGATAATTTGCATTACCTTACCCTAACCTAACTTTACTTAGTCTTAGTGTCCAAAGTGGGGGCTGCCACTATCCCCACAGTCCACACACCCGCTAACTAACATATATTATTGGTATGTCTTGTCATTACTATAACCTGACTTCATGGGGGTAACGGAGACTGGATTGAATATTTTCGGAATTAGCCTAGCAGAATCTTGAGTCTTTTAAAGTTGTGAAAATTAAAGTAAGTTTCTACGTTCCTACTGATTGTACTTAACCCGAGATGGCCAGATGGGAATAGCCTACCCAGGTATTTTTTACTCGGCCCAGGGAAAATAATAGACAAACAAATGTTCTAATCAAAGTTTATTCTTGAAAATTGGTACCGGTATGTATTTTAACCAGTACTCTATAGTAACTCATGTATCATATGAAAGGATATAAATTAAATATGTAATAGTTCTTGGAATGCAACAACAAATATACATGAAATCTTTATTGGACAAAAGTTACAAAACTAAAACAGGGACTGCTAAGAATAATTTAAAAACCTGTTTTCAATGCCTATATTAGTGGACCTGAAGTGAATCCCTTTGAGACTGAAGTACAGGCAGCCAGCTCCCCTAGTATCCTGATTAAATACCAGTAAACATACATAACATCCCTTTTACTTACAATATTATTCATTCCTTTTAATAAATTTTGAGCATGTATTGTGCGTATATTTACCTTCACATCTCAAAATTTCTCCGGCGGCCGGGGGGCTACGCCCCACGGACCCCCTGTTATGTGCCGGGGGGCTGCGCCCCCCGCGGACGCCGCGCAAAGTTGATCCTTGTAAGCTTAGAAAAATGATCCAGAACTGGATAATTTCTGTTTTGGCACCCTGCTTACAGTATTAGTCACCCCACAACATGTCTTTACCGTTGCAAATTAAATTATGTTTCATTAGCCTAGACTTAGAGGGTTAAATAAGGGTGGAAGGAAAAATGGTAGCCATCTTGGATCAGTGGCGAACTACTATTTTTCACTTTTCCACCGTAGTTTTAATATTTTGCCATCCTCTATTGCCTAGCAATGCTAACCCAGCGGGGGCGGCAGCCCCCAGGTCAGGTTAGGGTAATGACAAAATATGGTTTTCAGGGGGCATGTTTTAATATTGCTAAATAATGAGTAAAATGCATTTGCATAAGTAAAACACCTTCAAACATAGGGCTAATCAATGAAGGAACTGATGAGAAAATAGATTATAATACAAAAAACACATAGGCTAGCCTAGCCTACGTGACCTAAAATGCATAAGCCTAGGCTATTGATCGTCATTCCCTTATTTAACCCACACAGTCTAAAAATAGGCCTAGGCTATATATTTTAATTTCAGCAGGTAATGACATAGGCCTAGGCTATGGAAATGATGTAGGATTTGTAGGAGTCATAAAGACTGTAGGACCTAGGCCTGAATATGTTAGGGCTCTAAGGCCTAGGCCTAGCATACAAAGATTGAAATATTTCGCGCATGTGTATGATGTGTCAATCGGAAATATTACCGGTAAAGTAGCCTAAGTTAGCAGGTTAGGTAACCTGGGTTAGGCCTAGGTCTATGCTGGTTATGCAAGGGCCAGTAGCGTAGCCTATAGGCTAGGCGAGCCTCCTAACGTTAGGCAAGTTATGAAACACGCTAGGCCTAGCCTAACAAATTATTTTCGGACAGAAATGAAGATCACCATCGATTTGAATGAACTATGCTTTAAACAGAGAATATATAACCATTAGGCTATAATAAGCTAGACCTAGGACAAGGACTCTAGCACGTAGGCTAGCCAACATATTATTTAGGCTAGCCAACATATTATTTAGGCTAGCCTCTACACTGCCACTCTCAATGGTAGGCTAGGCCTAGCCTAGGTTTGGTCCTAATCTTTATGAGCATGGGACGTACACCTGTGAAGGTTGGATCATACTTAGGTCAAGTGGTCAGCATTTTATGAACTAGGCCTAGAGCTACCAGTTGATGTTTGACTTTTGTTTTTTGGATAACATGTAGCCTAGCCTAGGCCAAAGTGAAATATTTCCCCATTAGCCAATCTACGGTATTACCTTTAAATAGTTTCAACTGCTTCTGTGAGAGATAATCTTCAGATTCTCGTATATTTGTTATTATATAATCAAGCTTCAAACCCAAGTCGTCCATCCTGGTGGTTCTGGTTCTGGTGTTTCCTCAGTTCAGTTTCAGTTTCAGTTTCTGGTTCTGGTGTTTCCTGCCGAGTTGAAAATGTTCGCTTCCTCCAGACTGACTTGTTGGCGACTGCGCATCGCCGACCACGTGACACCGTTGCCACTACTTGCCTCAGGTGGATTTAGCTAAAATATTGTACCAAACATGTCAAAATTATCGTATTTGCATCAATATTATCGTACAAGTATACAGTATCATGGCTTTCACCTATATAGACCTATTTCTAGAACTAGTTATCAAAGCTTAAATGAAAAACACAATAACACAGTTATTTCTATTCTAAATTGTGAATGGTAGTACCGTAGTGACACCAATGCTTATGGAAATTATAAACTAACGTTGTTGCTTTTATTGTTGTTGGGGATCTGAGGTGGGCAGTACATTTGTAGCCTTTTTAAATTTTATTTAAATTTTGTTTTTATTTTAGATATTTTAATTTAGTATGCAGATTGGTAGGCTATGACCTACCAAATGTCCTGCACCATTTTGGAACCATGACTGCATGCCCAACCCTGAATAACCCAATTATCTATTGATAGAAGTTTGTTTTTACCGCCTTATGTTTAGAATAATAAACAGTGTTTTGGCATCCATATAATCATTACCCATAGAAAGGTCTCTGATGTGCCGATCATCAGAATTGCTCTTATCACCGCCGTACTAGTCTCCAATACACGGGGGCGCAATAACCATTAGAACAGAGCCTCGGTGCGCTATGCTTGCATGGCCCGGAACCGCCCCTGTGACGCCAACCTCCCTCCCGTACGCCTACCACCAGGCAGCCAGGAGACAGAGTCCAAACGAGCCCTTCTCGCCCTCACCATCATCAACAGAAGGATAGCAGCAGAAGGGGACACTACCACAGCCGACCAGATGTATAAAAAACCTCTCACTTTTTAGTGAGCTAGGTAAGCTCGATGCTACCATAACAGTGAAGCCTGATGTTCACAGAACTATATATAAGCTCGACGCTAGTACAGTACAACACCAGTGAAACCCGATGCTCACAGAACTAGCCTCGACGCTAGTACAACACCAGTGAAGCCCAATGCTTACAGAACTGGGCTCGACGCTAGTCTTACATGTTGCTGGAATTCTCCCTACCAATAAATGCTTACAGTGGCCGATAGAGGCGCTGAACGCAAGGTTTACCGCGGTGCATTGTGGGAAATGGGCGACATCACGTAGCTATCCACCCTCCCTCTCCTTCAACAATTCTATAATATATGCAGTTAGTCGACATTTCTGTAGCTGCCACATACTTTGGTCTATGCATACTGTTGTTTTATATATATTAAAATCACCCATATTCATAAATAACGTACATTTACAATACAAAGTCAGCAGATATTTTCGCACCAATTTTGTTATGATAATTAATCAGCTTATAGGCCTAATTAGGGGTTCGTCCCCTACGGGGAAACCCTATTGTAATCATTAAACCTAGAATTTCATCCAAATTCTTCTTACACGCCGGTTTCGACGCAATAACTCCAGAACCGCTTTTTGGATCGGGATCAAACTTTCACAAGAGGTGCATTTTTGTATTGGGCAACTTTTGATATGCTAAACATCCGGCATGGCGGCCAAACAGGTCCGTGGCAGCTGATTTCCCGAAAAACTTGACGCCTAAATACCGTCTCTCCCACTCACAGGAAACGACTGGGCTTTGGCATACGCACTCCCCTACTAATGCTCCGCAAATTTTATAGAGAAGGTTTTGCTTTTGCACGTGGGTTTTTTTCCGGCAATCTTGAAAAAACCTCGAATTCCACTTAAAACTCCACATCTTGAAAACTACGCCGATGATCAAAGCCTTGCTTGCGTAGTTGGGTGAGGCTCGCGATTCCGAACGTTTTGATACCAAAAAAATATAAATGGGTGGAATAGTTTGGCCGCAGCATTGAAAACTGTCTATTCTTAAATTACTTTAAAACCGAATTCGCTACCCACACAAAGTTTACCGTCTACAGTCTATAGGCTTCCATGCATCCCCCAGTTTTGCTTAATAACATAATCTCTTTATTATTCAGATCTATAATTTTTTTTTTTTTAACTCTCTCAAAACAGTTAGAGTCCCTACGAATTCCAGCAATTATTTAGCCAACCTGTATACCTATACATACCTACCCTACCAAATAATAATGATAAATTCAAATTTATTTTTGGTGAATGACAGAGTATTGGCTAAGGTTTTTAACAATTCCTCCCTTTGACAAATGCTTAGTTTAATAACAATGATATGGACCTTTAAACTTTTGGCAATTGCCCGTGTGACTCTATTTCAACCCTCCTAAAGTGTTACCACGAAATACCGCTAGATCCTTTCTCAAAAGTCGCTAGCATGTTGCTACATAGCCAAACAATGTTAGGATAATGCTGCAATTTCTAAAGAGTTTTGGTTTGTTTGTTTTGCAAATTTTACAATGTAGTATGACTAGAATGTCTGAAATTTTCAAATTATCCCTAGTAAATGTCTCTAGATATAAAAGAAATGGCTGCTAGATTGAAGTAAATACCTCTACATTTAGCGGTAATATGTAGCTTTACAACTGGCAACACTGCAACCACCACCTCCCTCCCAGTATGTCTCCACAAAATACCGCTAGATCCTTTCTCAAAAGTCGCTAGCATGTTGCTACATAGTCAAACAATGTTAGAATAATGCTGCAATTTCTAAAAAGTTTTTGTTTGTTTGTTTTGCAAATTTGACAATGTAATATGACTAGAATGTCTGAAATTTTTAAATTATCCCTAGTAAATCTCTCTAAAATGGCTTCTAAATTGAAGTAAATAGCTCTACATCTAGCGGTAATATCTAGCGATATAACTGGCAACACTGCCTAGCCCTTCCTTCCTGCCTCCCACCTCCCTCATATTAAGCAAATGTATCCACAACCACTCTAGTGAACTTTCGGTATTTAGTTTATTCAGCTTAATACTATTTATCCACATAAAATAGAAACCTATCACAATTGTTGTCTAATACAACCATAGTCAATGCTATTACATATTATTTGAACATGATGTCGAAATTAGCAGTTTCTGTTTACCTTGAACAGTAAAGACAGAACCGAAAGCTTCTCTTGCCGTGTAGTACTCAAAGAAAGCAGGGTTACCCATACCGAACTGTTACCAAGTCAGAGATTCAAAGGTAACTTTCACAATGCATTATAACCCTAGACAGACACCAATATACCACTAAATCAGACAAACATCACTACAAAAAAGATAGGAAAATATTATATTAATGTCCTAGGTATTTGAAATTATGCAAATGAGTAAATCCATTATGATATAATGATAATGGGATTGATTAGTATCTGGCAACAGTGTTGCACTAAATTTTCTGAACGTATGCGAACTTCGGAGTATTTATCCCATTAATATACACATCTATCACAATTTAAATTTAATACAACCATACACAGTGCTATTACATATTATTTGAACATAATATGGTCAATATACAGGAGGCGCTACAATATAGGTAGCAAAATTCTAATGGTAGTTTTGGGTTCCTATCATCATATGCTTCATTTCTATATACTTTTTATCCCCGGGAAAACAAAACAAAATCTTGGGATTTTTCATTTATTTTCTTGGGATTTTTTGTTTTGGTCATTAACCTAACCAAAAAACCTAACCTAACCTAACCTAATAGCCCCCAAATACATTTAGGTTAGGTTAGGTTAGGTTAATAAAAAAAAAAAAAAAAAAAAATCCAAGAAAAAAATAAAAAAACAAAGATTTTTTGTTTTCCCCCGGGGATAAAAAGTATATAGAAATGAAGCATATGATGATAGGAACCCAAAACTACCATTAGAATTTTGCTACTTATATTGTAGCGCCTCCTGTATATTGACCCATAATATAGGATGCTCTTTCCTCTAAACTATTTTCTATATCTATTCACGAAAAATATAGGCCTAGCCTAGGCAGCGCTAGTAGAAAAGATCAGAAGCAAGGGGAAAGAGGGCCAAAAGGAGTGGTATAGGATGTTAAGAGGTGAGACCGGTAGAGAGGAAGAAAGCGTGGAACTAATAGTGGGAGATAGAATAATAAAGACAGAAGAAGAAATAAAGATTGAAATAAAGCGATACTGGGAGGAAATAGGGGGAGTAAATGAACAAGGGGAGGAGAGGGAATGGAACTTGGAAATGAGAGAGAGAAGGCTACCAGAACAGGATAAGATGGAAATGGAAAGGGAGCTCACAATAGAAGAAGTAAGGAGAGGGATCAAAGCGCTAAAAAAGGGAAAGGCGACAGGCCCGGATGGGATACCAAATGAAATGTACATAGAGGGGGGGGGGGGAAGAAATGGCAAGAAGACTGAAGAAAATGTTTAATGAGGTAATGGGAAATGAGAGAGTACCAGAAAGATGGAATGAAGCGAGGGTAACATTATTGCACAAGGGAGGGTACAAGAGTAAGAAGGAAATGAAAAGCTACAGGCCAGTGACAGTGACAAACACAATAGAGAAACTCTTCTGCGGGATATTGAAGGAAAGGATGAATAGAGCCATAGAGGGAAACGGGCTAATAAGTGATGAGCAAAATGGGTTCAGAAGAGACAGGAGGGGGACAGATAATATCTATATACTAAGTGAAGTGATGGGGAAAATGAAAAGAGAGAGAAAAAAATGGGTTACTGTGCATTCCTGGATATAGAAAAAGCCTATGATAGAGTAAACAGGGAACTGCTATGGAAAATAATGGCAAGGAGTGGAATACCAGAAAAGTATATAAACATCATAACATCGATGTACCAAGGAACAAAAGCGAAGTACGCGCTAGGAAATATAGAAACGGGATGGGTAGAAAGCAAGAGGGGGGTAAGGCAGGGGTGCGTATTATCGCCGTTATTATTTGCGTTATATATGGAAGAAATGACACAGAGGATAAAAAGAGTTGGGGAGGGGATTCAGATAAACAAAGAAAGACTGGGGGTACTGCTGTTTGCTGACGACGTAGTTCTGATGGCAGAAACGGGAGGAGGGTTGCAGAGACTACTAGAGGAAGCAACGAGATTCGGGGAGGAACTTGAAGTAAGATTTAGTAAAGAAAAGAGCCAGGTGATGAAAATGAATGGAGAGCTTCAAGAAGACGAGGAATGGACACTGGAAGGAAACAGAATGAAGAAGACAAGGAGTATAAATATCTGGGGGTAACGATCACGGAGAAAGGGTTTGAGAAGGCGAAAAGTGAAAAGGTGGGACAAATGCAACAATGGAATGGAGACTATGGAGCGCGACAAGGCTAAGAGCGAATAGCTATGAAATAGTGCGAGGGCTGTGGAAAGGATTAGGAGTACCTGCAATAATGTACGGCTTAGAGGCGGTAGAAACAACAGAGGCGGAAACGAAGAAATTAGAAACGATACAGAATAAAATCGGGAGGACAGGATTGGGGGCAAATAAATACGTAGCTCAAGAAGCAATCCGAGGGGAGATGGGGTGGAGTACGTTTGAGGAAAGGATTGGGAAAGCGAAAGGGAAGTACAAAGTGAGGCTAGAGGAGATGGAGGAAGATAGGTGGCCGGGGAAGGTATACAGATGGGCGAGCGAGCAAAGTAAATGGAACAGAGAGTGCAAGAAAAGATTGGGGAGGATAAATATAAAACAGGACCGGGTGGGAGGGGAATTTAGAAAAAGAAATGAGAGAGAGGAGTGGGTCATACTAGAGAATGGGAGGGGATGTGTCAGAGAGATAGAGAAGGGATAAAGGAGGAGGGGAGAAGAAGATGGAGGGAGGGGGTAGAAAATAAAGCCACGCTGGCATATTATAGAGAGAAGGAAAAACCAGCTAGAGAACTGTACTATGATGGGGGATGGGGATCGAAACTTCTATTTAAAGCAAGAACAGGATCGCTAGAAACGAATGAGAGAACAAGGAGATGGAATGGAGTGGGACCGCACTGCAGTCAATGTGAAATGGGAGGAGACCCAATAGTGGAGGATGTAGAACACATAGTAACCGAATGTACAAGATATAATGAGGAGAGAGAGGAGTTGGAGAGGTACATGAGGAATAGAGTTGGGAGAGGGGGTGGGAGGAGATTAAGCAGAGGGAAGATAGAGGGGTAGGGGCGCTATTGGGGTTAACACAGGAGATGGAAACACAAGACATGGAGATGATGAAGAGGATGTTGGAGAAAATGTGGAGGAAGAGAAATGGGTGAGGGAAGGGGGGGGGGGGGAGCGGAGGTGAGGGGGGGGGGGGTTTATACAAACAAAAAAACTGTCTCTTAAACTATCCTTCTACTCTAAACTTTCCCTCCTACTAACGTTTCTGAGCCAGTACCGATACAAAGGTCAGCCCTGTGGATCTGCACGGTCTGTGGGCGGGTTCTAAAGAAGAAGAAGAAGAAGAAGCTACCGGTAGGTAGCTTGGGGAGGGGATTCAGATAAACAAAGAAAGACTGGGGGTGCTGCTGTTTGCTGACGACGTAGTTCTGATGGCAGAAACGGGAGGAGGGTTGCAGAGACTACTAGAGGAAGCAACGAGATTCGGGGAGGAACTTGAAGTAAGATTTAGTAAAGAAAAGAGCCAGGTGATGAAAATGAATGGAGAGCTTCAAGAAGACGAGGAATGGACACTGGAAGGAAACAGAATGAAGAAGACAAGGAGTATAAATATCTGGGGGTAACGATCACGGAGAAAGGGTTTGAGAAGTAAAATGCCCCAGAACGAGAAGCCCACCACAGAAGCCATGAACGAACACCACACAGAAACACCAAAGGAAAGGTCCACAGAACGAAAGGACCAGCTGACCGAGCCAGCCATTTCAGACAGGCCCAATCCCGCAGGGCTAAACAGCTCCAGGACACACCCATTTACCTTTTCTAAACTGACCATTTTCCACACCTCACGTACACTAACCCCCTCGTGTCCTACACTCCTAACTACAAAGATGATGAACAGGAATATTACAAGAAACAAAACTCCGCACAACACAAAAAACACCCACATTTCATAATTTCACCACCATCAGACAAGACCGGGCTGTCGGCGGGGGCGGTGGACTCATCACCCTGGTACACAAAGAAATATCATACATAGTAACCAGTGTACAAACCAAATCACTCCTCCCCCCAAATGATAACACAACAGAAATACAGTCAATTAAAATACGCACTGGTAACAACTCCAACATAACCATCATAAACACATACATCCCTCCCCAAACATCGCCTACAGTACCAAATGAATACAGACCACACTTACAACACATCACAAACACCCCACACACCCCACACATCATCCTGGGTGGTGACTTCAACGCCAAGACGTCGGCCTGGTTTGTCGACAACCCCGACACAGACAGAGGGCTGGTACTACAAAACCAAACCGATAACCTCATCATCCTTAACGACATCCATCAACATACCCATATTCCTCACCAAGCCTCTATAACCCATCATCTCCAGACATCACCTTTTGCTCCCCAGAACTCGCCCCCACAACATCCTGGAGGGTGGTCAGAACCTTAGGCTCTGACCACCTCCCGATCATTATCACCACCAAAACCAGACTCACCCCAGCTAGCCACAAACACACATACACCAATTATAAAAGAGCTAACTGGGAAGCATTCACAAATGAGACAGAACAACACTTCACAACTCTAAACAGTACACCCATCACTAACATCAACAATGCTGTACACATACTCAATAAAACTATCCAAAACGCTGACAAGAAACACATTCCAAGAGGTAACAGAAAAAGACAACCCCAACTTCACACCAGAAATTCAAAACCTCATCAGACAACGCGACATACTGAAACACTCCCCAGCACCCAACACAAGACATCACAACAAATTCAAGCACTCAGCACCCAAACTAACAACAAAATACAAGAACAACAAAAACTAAATTGGAATAACTTCCTACACACACTTGATCACAAAACAAACCCCAAAAAACTCTAAACAGCATCACACTTTCCAACAGCAACACAACAAAATCACATGCTGCAATCACAACAACAGACAGACTACTCCTTCATGTAAACAACAAGCAAACACTCTCATCAACCACTTCTCACATGTCAGCCACCTAAAACCTCACAAAGACGACCGACATGTCATCCGACGTAAGAGACAATTCCCCACAGACCCTGACTATACACCCTTCACCAATCACCAGACAAAGCATATCATCAACAATCTCAAGCACTCACCCGCCTGTGGCCTAGACAACATAAGCAACATACACCTCAGACACCTGGACCACAAGGCATACAAGCACTCACTAACATATCAAACTACAGCTATTCACACAACACAATACCAGACATTTGGAAGCATGGTATCATCATCACATTCCCCAAACCCAACAAAGACCCCACGCTACCCTCCTCGCACCGCCCCATCACACTCCTTTGCTCCCCTCCAAAGTCATGGAACGCCTAGTATTACAACTAATTACACCTGACCTACCCCTAGCTCCAACACAACATGGCTTTAGGCCACTGCACTCCACAAACACTCTTCTCACAGACCTTACACAAAGAGCTTTCGACGGCATCAATTCAGCTAGACCACCACACAGATCACTATTAGCCACACTCGACATTAGTAAAGCCTTCGATGCCATCCCCCGCCACAACCTAACAAACAAAATCTACAACACAAACATGCACAACAACACAAAAAGGTGGCTGGCCAACTTCCTAGCAGGCAGATGTGCACACGTATCTTTTGCCGGTCAGTCATCTAAAATCAGAAACTTTCCAAACGGAGTCCCACAAGGATCCGTCCTATCGCCCGCACTCTTCAATCTGTACATGCACGATATACTACACCCAATACGCCCCAAATAAACTTAGCCTCCTATGCAGATGACATAACACTCACATGCACACACCATGACCCAAAAAGAGCAACAGATCTCCTTCAACCCTATCTCAACACACTACATGGCTGGTGCACTACAAACAGACTTAATCTAGCCCCAGCCAAATCCACCGCAACCCTGCTCACAAGTTGGACAGGAGAACACGAATACATCCCTCAACTCACCATAAACAACACACCCCTAACACATACACACACACCCAAAATCCTGGGAGTAACATATGATACTCATATGACATTCAAACAGCACACCACAAACATTAAAAAGAAACTGACACCCAGACTTAACGCCCTCAGGTCACTTGCTCACACAAAATTTGGACACAACAAAGAAACTACCACCACAGTATATAAACAATACATAAGATCAGTGATGGAATACGCAAGCCCAACCTGGGCTTCTAACCTAGGTGAAACACATCATAAGACCTTACAGACTATTCAAAACAAAGCCCTGAAGATCATTACAGGCTGCACAGCTACTGCACCCACAGATCACCTACATCAAGAACCAAAATCCTCAAAGTCAAAGACCATCTGGACATGAGAGGCACTCAATTCCTGGCAGCAGCCTCCACGAACCAAGACCACCCACTAAACTACATGGCAACACACCCACAGACACCAAGAAATATCAAAACAACACCCAGCACACGGTATCACACACAATTATTGTCCTCTCTCCCCTCTGCCACCCCGAACCAACTTCCAGAAGCACATCCATACTCATATCTCTCACCGATCCATCCACTCACTCACAGACAACACGCAGCTGCATGCACGACCTCCCGAAATCCATCCTTCCGAATCCTCCCTTCCTCGCGAGGACAGAGTCCACCTGGCCAGGCTGAGATGCGGACACCATCCAGCTCTCCTGAGCTATCAGAAGAGACTGGATGACTCCGTTGTCGACACCTGCCCGGGATGTAACACAGCACCCCATACCATTAAACACATCATAGAAGACTGCATTTCACACAACCACTTACGCCAACAACACAATCTACACTCAATGAGAGCTCTGTGGGAAAGCCCGATCATGGCCATGGCCTTTCTCAGGGACTCGGGGCTGTTCGGCCAGGCAGCTTAGGGAACAACAACAACAACAACAACAGGAATATACATTCATATTAAAAACACCCATGCCCGTCCCGACGTTGAGCCAATGCCAACACATCAGACAGCCATAATTATATCTATGTATGTTCTTGCATCCGAGAAGTAGATGTTATATATCTTAGAAGTTAAAACACCCACGCTGTCCCTAGACCTCGTATATCATTTTCCATGACGAGTATAGATATGTGTAACCCGTGCTCAGTCGCCCCTTGCATTGTTCCTCTAGTAACTAAGTCTATAATATTAACTGCCACCAGCATTGATACGACATAGCGGCACTGTCCTTGCTACAAAGATGATGAACAGGAATATACATTCATATTAAAAACACCCATGCCTGTCCCGACGTTGAGCCAATGCCAACACATCAGACAGCCATAATTATATCTATGTATGTTCTTGCATCCGAGAAGTAGATGTTATATATCTTAGAAGTTCAAACACCCACGCTTGTCCCTAGACCTCTTATATTCCATGACGAGTATAGATATGTGTAACCCGTGCTCAGTCGCCCCTTGCATTGTTCCTCTAGTAACTAAGTCTATAATATTAACTGCCACCAGCATTGATGCGACATAGCGGCAGTGTCCTTGTGTCGTATTGTGCCAAGTACAGATCAACCAGGTTTCATCACCTTATTAGGACGACGACTATAATGTCATCGTTCATCGATGTATGCAATCCTTTAGGTTAAGTATTTTATCCGCCATTGTGTTCACCTTTTTCCATTTACTTTCCACAATTGTCATACGTCTTCCCCTTGCCTCCTTCGTATCCACAGTCCACACTACGCCAATTTACTTCGTGTCTTACACCTCTTACCCCAACCAGAGATTATATAAGATAACCTGGTTATCAGTATCTGTCATAAGTACCCCGAAACAATAACTAAGTACCCCTACGAACTGCCGCTGTTGTTGATATTTATATTTAATAGAAAACGCAGTTCCCAGGGCCAACTAATAGATCCATAACCCTCGGACTGATCACATAACTCTATCTTTTCCAGACTCCTATACCACCCCATAGTTGCATTCCCCGGTAGCATTTGGCTAACGTATTCTACTGCCTTTTCAAACTTCCATATCAATTGTAGCCTAATGCCACCCCCACGCCCGGGGACCTTAGGGGCAAAATTTCCCTGTAGCCCTTGAACTCTCCCCCCCCCCCCTCTCATTAAGACACCCACGCTTCTCGACTCTTGTCCGACCTAGCCTCTCTCTCATACCTCTTGAAGATCCTTGAATTGTCCGTTACTAACGCTCTCCAACCTTTTATATATACTCCTATCCAGCCTACCTTCACTTAGTAGGCCAGAACAACATTAGAACTTTACTAGCCCCTTGCATGCCATCTATTCTCTTACAACACATTAACAACCCTGCACCCAATGGTCGTCGGTGCGAGGCTAGCCGCCCCGCCAGTAACTAACTTCTATTGCCATACTTCCAGATAAATGTGGCAGAGTTAGCAACCCAGTCTCCACCATATCCAGCAAACCCTACAATTAACAACCAGCCGAGTAAAACCAGCTAGCTAAGGCACCTTCGGTTTTGGTATTAAAGACACCCACATCTGTCTCATACACAGAGGGTTATTACAAACACTGGTGATATGGCAAGCCCCTAGCCACAGCCGCCGGACGACTATCACAGAAGAGAGGGCGCCCAGCTCCCCCTTTTTGCCCACCCGAGGAGGGAGACCCCCACCCCCGCGGAGGTATACCTGGCCCCTGTTTTGACTTTCGAGTCATTGCCAGGTAGCACAGGAATTCTTCCTATCAATGAACTAACCATGAATGACTAACACCTTTACTAACCTCTATTACCTCACAATAAACCATTTACCTTTCTTGCATGCTCTGATCACTAAATTAGCACCTCAGCTATACCATAGAATGAAGATTGAACAATCTAGAGAGACGCTCCTATCACAGCTGTCCCCATCCTCCTCGCAAAGTAGATCCAGTCTCTCTCCCCTAAATACGTCCAGTATAGCCAAAATAGTACCTCTTACTAAGGCTCAGTTATATGAAAATATAAAGGCTTCCTATAGCCCTGTGCCACAACAGTAAATACCATCTTACCTAGTCCCCATATCTATTGAGAGCTCAATTAAGTCCATAAGACTCGAGATCCCTACTGTCTACAGGGTCCAGAACCGAGCCTATAAATCTAACTCCCGCCCCCAGTCAAATCAGTTGAAAGCTAGACACCAACCAGGGGTCACTACCCTGCAGTTAACTTCTAGCTCTGCCCTTGTGTGTTCCGGAGTGAGATCCCAGAGCCGGCAGACTCCGTGGCAGATTTGGATAGAAGGACCTGCCCACGTATTGAAGAACTTCACACATATGGCCCCCCTGGACGGCCGCGGAACCAGTCGTTAGCCCCCAACATCATGGACGCAAGATAACCAGGACCAGACCCATCAGATACTACCCAAGATTCCCTTTAGCAGTACTACATATTACTGTGCTGTTTAGAGATTCACTAATTAATATTTCAACGAAGTGGCTAAGACCTTGCCCAGTGTAATTCATACTTAACCATTCCATTTGGGACGTACTAAGCGATCAGTGCTCTTTAATTAACAGGCGACCTTGACTCTCGTAATTACCTTATTCAGATATTAAATCTCTAGTGATATCTAACGTTCGCCCACTGATTTGCGTTCTATGTATTTCTGTAACAAGGATATAAAACTTAGATCAGTACCCCCTGAGGTTACTAGAATTCCCGTGCTCTAAAATACGCGTGTCTAATCTAGTCTGTGAACTACTACTTGTGCACCAGAGCTACCAATAATAAATCTAACAGTGAATATGAATCTATAAGTAACATTGATGATCTTCGGTATATAAACCTGTGGAATCGAAGCCAGTGATCAGAAGATTAATACCTGAACGTTGGAAGTGGGAGACTAGGCTCCATCCAGATCCACTTATGCTAGTGTTGTTCAATTCTATTGTATTGTCTTACACAAGTATTCTGCAGTGGTATATCAATAAACGTGATCATGTAACTTGCTACCATGTGTTTCTTTGTGTTCTCTATTCCTCATATCTTGTATTGTGCATGCAGCCTTATATACCCAGTCAATTTAGAACTCACATTACCCAAGTTAAACCTGTAGAAAAACAGGGCATAACATTGGCGGCAGCGGTGGTTCTTGATTCGGATAAAAGGTTGCATTACACTGCAAGTTTGGAACAGTAGAAGCATGGCAACATCGCGAAATCTTCAGCCACTCGCACACATTCCCAAGTATGATGTAAACACGTATGATATCACCAGTTACTTAGACATAATAAAGCCAGTGTACGATGTGGTACTTCATAATGACCGCGAAAAAATCGGCATTGCAATTGTGCATATTATACAGTTGGGAGAAGCCGTTTCCCAACTTGTTGATAAGCCTACCTTTAAAGAATTTATTCACCAAATGGTGGCACAGAATACACCAGAGTTTACCTGGAACCAGTTTCGATCCTTCGTGATCCGGACCTTAGATCCACTTTTGGGTTCCCCCGTCGCCCCCAAAATAATAAAAGTCGACGAGATCAAGTATGAAGGGGATATAAATGTGACCCTCATACAACTCTACAGATACGTGAGGACCACGTATAGCTATGAAGATTACGACCAACAAAATGAACTCTTATTCACCGCATTGTTAAACATCCTCCCACCCCACATCACCGCCCATCTCGACCCGTATGGCTTATTCGAAGAACATATGCTCTCCATCAGAGAAGAATGCCTACGCAGTTCGATGAATCCCCTATCCAACCTTTCAGCCCCTATCCAAGACTCCGTGCACCCTTCCAAAATGACTTCCGGTGAAAG
>CM064486.1:38200355-38286945 GCA_032716605.1 Paralithodes platypus | reverse complement strand
TGCAGTGAAGTATGGTGACGTGCACATTACGGTATGGAGTAATTGGTGGGAGAGATTTATATGGCGTTTTTGTCATTATGATTTGGCGTCAGATTTGTGGAGTTTAATCTATCAGTCTCATATATATATATATATATATATATATATAATTTTACCTTATTTGTTTGTAGTTTTTTCATGTTACGTATTTAAATATCTACGGTATATAATATTCATTATACAGTAGCTATTTAGATTATTCAGTTTACTTTATGCACTGGTAATGCTCATGATGTATGTGTACATGATGTATGTGTACACATGAAACCGTGTAAACTTGTCAAGGAAATTTAGAACCAACGAGTTTGATAAAGATAGTAAATTGTTTATATATATTTACTTCATTAAGGCGAAGGGTATCCCTGTGATAAGCTTTAAAAATATGGCTATATTATAATTTACAATAAAATAACGAAGGCGGTGATTGACCTGATACCTTGTACAGTCACTTATAAAAATATCGATGCCTTTGCTGTTTCTGTTAGGCAAACTACTGTATAACTATATGAAAGGAATTTTAGGGGTGACAGTTGTGGTAGTGTACTGTGTTTAATCTATATAACATTACACTTAGCAATAATTTTCTTATTTGCATAGTGAGGTACACTCGGATGCCATAGTATCTAGCCCACTCATAAGAATTGTTTTATCCAATTATAACGATCTGGATTGATTTTTGGATAGAACTTGCTTTTCAATTAATACTATATAGAGATTTGTAGTTGATGTATTAAAAATATATTGTATATAAATTGATCCGTTTCAAGAGATAAACTTCCATAATTAGAAATAGGGTAAGTCCACGAATATTTATCGGTGGGCTAGAGACTATGGTATCCGAGTGTACCAACCAAATGTTACGAGTGTTATGAGTAACAAGACAAGACCGAAGACAAAAATAAAAAATAAACAAATAATATATATATATATATATATATATATATATATATATATATATATATATATATATATATATATATATATATATATATATATAAATATATATATATATATATCTATATATATATATATATATATATATATATATATATATATGCCGCCTTTCTAAACTGCTCGTGGGACGCCGCCTTTATTTAATATTGTCTATGCAAATGTATAGCAAGTCAGCGTTAGCAATTTCTGCCAGGTTAGCTTGAATACACTCTAATAGCCAGATAAAAAGGAAGAAAGGCGGCCTAGTACCTTGGAAAGAGTTACAGTATATCACACTGGGAAATATAATATCAAAGCCCATCCTGTGTTTATAGTTTGCCCTCTAATATAGTCGTTTTCTATTCGTGTTTTGTTTATTTAGCTTTATTCTATATTTTTTATTCGTCACCATCATGGCACAGTTCTCTTTTTGGCATACCGCACTATCACTATCTCTCTCTCTCTCTCTCTCTCTCTCTCTCTCTCTCTCTCTCTCTCTCTCTCTCTCTCTCTCTTGTATTTATATGAGAGAGAGGGAGAGAAAGTGAGAACACCTATTTTCTATACCCTAGATAATACTGAACATACCTGTACATGTCTTGGATTAATCAAGATAATATCCATTTTTCACATTTATCCTGTACAGCCTGCGATTACATGGATTTGTTTTATCATCGTTTATTGCTGAGCAGAATCGGTATCCGAATGCAGAAGTATAAAATATAGCACATACTACAGTAACTTCACAACGAACACTGTTAAGGGGGCCCACCTCGTTCTTTTCTCTCTCTCTGGGTTGTATCCATTTGGCCCCATTCAACCTATTATTTTAAGACGTTTATCCCCATCCAGGTGTCGATTTTTTCCCGCGATCCAGCACATTAAAACAAAAACAAAATTGACAGCTGGCTAAATTTGTACATTTTTCGATAGAAACATTTCTCCGGCGAAGCCGGATTTCTCCATACAATGCTGGGTCGCTATCGCTCGCCAGGAAAAAATCGACACCTGGATGGGGATAAACATCATATAACAGTAGGCTGAATGGGGCCGAATGGATACAACCCAGAGAAAGAGAGAAAAGTAAAGAAAAAAAACATATCACCCCCCTTAAACGTGTTCAATTATTTTACGGTCACAGGGCAGACAGCGATATTAGCTATATAAGACTGTAATATTAACGGTCACAAGTATACCTAACCAGCACAATTACTAGTTATTTAGTCATATTGCCGTATATTAGAGGGATAATATAGTTAAAAACCTTATTATTGAATACGGTTTTCGAACTTCATATGTTACGGTATTTTACTATAAGTTTTACGGATAGTTTTGTTTACAGAGATCAACGATTATCATCAAGTGAACACGAGGGTAAAAGTAAATATAACAAACTGAATCCCCTGTTGTTCAAGAGAAGTCGGCTGAATACACAATTGACCGCTAGGAGAACTAGGTCAAACCTAAACTCGGGCTCTAGGAGAACCTAACCCTTAACCTAATCTAACTTAATACTTAACTGTGTTGGTGGTGTAATGGTTTAGATGCTTATGTTCTGGGTGTGGTGTCCCGAGTTCGAATCCCGGGAGGGCCATATGCTTTCATTAGTTTATTCAAGTACATTGGGGTTTGTATTTGATATTAATGTTATAGAACGGGGTGTTACTTATTAACACCTAATATAGCTTAACCAGACACTTTACTTAACCTAATTTAATTTAACCTAATCTAACATCTAACCTACTCTAGCCGCGTTCTCTTCGGCCGACTTCTCTCCGAGGCCGAGTTCTCCTGACACCAAGTATGAAAGTGCTTTGATCAATACTTGTCCTTAAGGGGGGATTTCCACTTGAGGGATTGTTTTCTGGATCCCTTTCTCCCTCATGTTTAGCCCCATTGCTTTTGAGATTTTAAGACTTTTTCCCCCCATTAGTTTGGCGATCTTAAGAACTTTCGACTCATTTCTGTCAATTTTAAGAACTTTCGTGCCAGTTAGGTGTCGATTTTTTCCTGGCGAGCGATAGCGAGCCTGTAATTTAAGAGGAATCGGCCTTCGGCCGGGACATTTTTCTACCGAAAAATGTACAAATTTATCTTGAAAAGGGGTCTAGGGGGTGTAATCGTAAGCTTGATGGAAATATAGGGAACAAAGTAAAAACCTCCCCTTAACCATGGAGGTAGAATATATTATTGCTTCATGTCCTTGACCCGTTCAGTACCGGTGACATCCTTTTTATTATATTCTGGCAACTTTTGTTGTTTGTTTTCAGCTTAGGAAGGACGTCTACACATTAAAAGCAGGCAGATTATCTCAATTAATCCTTTTAGCTGCCATATATCCTTCCGAAGTTTCATAAAATCGTCTAAATGTAGCTGAAGTCAAATACAAAAATACCTCACCGGTACTGAAAGGGTTAACTCCGTACCTGGTGCCTTTGAACGTTACTGCATTAGTATTGTACTTTTGATATTGTTAATACAAAATAAAGTTATTGCTTGCATTAAATGAAAAACAAAAATATTTATTTCACTTGGAAAACTAAAAAGGCAGGCGCTGAGTTTAGTAAAAATATATCTCATTAGCCAGAACGCACTCATATATGAGCCAGCTCCGGGATTCGTGTTTTTTTTTTTTTTTTTTTTGCATTCTCCTCTCTGTCTTTAATTAAATGTAGTGTCAGTGTTCATTTCCTATACTTACGTTAGCTATGTATTGCAGACGTTTTATCTCTCTCTCTCTCTCTCTCTCTCTCTCTCTCTCTCTCTCTCTCTCTCTCTCTCTCTCTCTCTCTCTCTCTCTCTCTCTCTCTTTCTCTCTCTCTCTCTTTCTCTCTCTCTCTCCTCAGAAATAATAGAGGCCACTAAACTCGAAGAAGTGCAATGTGATGCATAGCTGCCAAGTTTATCCCAAATCAGACTATTCGTTATCGGAAACGAATCTTGAAGGGAATGACTTGGAAAAGGGTGTAATTGTTTTGATTAGCAGTGACCTAACATTTTCCAAGGAGTTCACTGAAGTAAAGAGGAAACTCAGAATGTATCTGTCCCCTTTTTTTAATATGCTTTGCTATTTAGTCCCCAGCGCTCTTGAAAGATTAAGAGCGATTAGAAAGAGTCCAAACTAGGGTTGTACAAATCGTATTTTTGTGTTTATAAATACAAAAATACATTATTTATTTATCGAAATCGGATTTATTTGATTAAAATTTATTTTGTTTTACCCAAACACTTGCATTTCATGTGTTATACAATAATGTAATGCACAATAATTGCATTATGTAGCATGTTTAATGTCATTATCTTGTATATATAAAGTAGCCACTAAAATTCACAAAATTCTGTAAGGTAATATTTGTAAATACTGCTGAAAACTGAGCATGTCGGTAGCACGTCTCACTGCTGATCGGAGGGTCGGCAGTTCGATCCCACCCTGTGCCATTGGTAGATGTCATGAGTTTAAACGCTCAGGTCTAGGCGTCGTGGCAAATGTCCAGTAAAGTCCCTGTAACAAGGGCACGCCCTAGCCCTGTCAATCAGTGGAGTGCACGGCGTCATAAACTGAATCAATCATCAATCAATCAATATAGAGAAAGAAGACAAATACACTAGTAAATTCATTTTGTAAACTTACCCAGCTGACATTCTAAGCATCTGTTCTCTGGGAAGACTTGCCAACTACAGCAGGGTAGTACTGTAGATAAGGTAAAGAGGAGCTATATTAAATGATAAATATAGAGGAATCCCTTGAATAAACCTAATGTTGTGAGGTAATAAGAATGAATAATGCAGGCAGTTAAAAATAGCTTCATTTAAGTAATATATGAATATAAAGAATGACAACACATTTACCTAGCTGATATCCATTTATGAGAGGTGAGGTCCTTGGACATGTATGGTACCATACGTAACAGACAGGAAGAAATACTGAACTGTTCCTAAGTGTTGTGATTGGTTTACGTGTCTGCTTGTAGGTTACTATATATATACTGTATACAAAAAAGTCACATGGAGTTCTCAGATTAGTGTAAAACATCTTACATTGGTTTAGACTGTTAAATGTTATATATATACAGTCTATATATATATATATATATATATATATATATATATATATATATATATATATATATATATATATATATATATATACTATTATTATTTATTTTAATCAGTGATTTTTACTCTGATTGTAATTGATTAAAATTACTTAAATTAAATCGTTTGATTTGTAATCATGCCAACCCTGATCCAAACAGCGGTTACAAAACTCATTCCATCTGTCACTCTGTACTGATCATGGCTGATCGAGTTTGTAGGATGAAAACAAAGAAAACAAAAAACACACAGACACACACACACCAGATCATATCATTTTTCAGTACATGGACCACTACTATCATATTGTCTGTTTCACCTCCAGTACCCCCTCCCTATTCAGGCTCTGAAAACGTTCCGCTAAACCTTTCACTTTTTACATCTCCGTCTAACCAGAGGAAGAGAGCAAGGAGTCCACCCTCCACCCACCATCGTCGGCACCCCACTGTCTCATACACCATCTCTTTTTATCACCCAGTTGAGGGAGTGGTGGGAGGGTGGGGGGTACCATCAGAGGTGAATGGGAATGGTAGTGCACTTGTGGACGTATGTGTGGGGAGGAGGCTGTGGATAGCCAACACCTTCTTCCGACACAGAATGATCCACAGGTACACGTGGAAACGGATGTTGACGATGAAGGATAAGACAGTGGTGGAACGAAAGTCATTGATTGATTATGTATGTGTGGATGAACGAATGAAGAAATCTGTGATGGATGCTAGGGTGTATAGGGGTATTGGAGGGGGTCTGTCTGATCATTATGTAGTGGTAGCTAAGGTTAGGATACAAAAGAAGTGGGTGAGGAGAGTGGGAGGGAGGCGAGAGGAGGGTGGAATGGTGAGGAGGGTGGAGAGGTTGCAGGAGGAGGAAGTCAGGGAGGAGTACAGAAGAGCAGTGGAAAGACGACTAGGTGGGTTCGACCTGGAAGTTATGGAGGAAGTGGAGGAGATGAGCAAGGTGTTTAAGGATGAGATCTGTGCAGCATGTGAGGAGGTGTGTGGAGTGAGGAGAAGAGGGAGGGGAGTGAAAGGTACAGCATGGTGGACAGAAGAGGTAAGAATAGCTGTGGAAGAAAAGAAGAAAGCATATAGAGAATGGTTGGGTAGTAGAGGGAATGAAGATTCCGAGAGACAGAAACGAGCGAGGTACGTGGAGA
Source organism: Paralithodes platypus (assembly GCA_032716605.1). Classification (NCBI taxonomy): domain Eukaryota; kingdom Metazoa; phylum Arthropoda; class Malacostraca; order Decapoda; family Lithodidae; genus Paralithodes; species Paralithodes platypus. The sequence goes on along the minus strand of CM064486.1, from coordinate 38,280,722 downwards.
GTAAGAGGGTGGTGAAGAGAGTAGTGAAGGAAAGTAAGAGAAGAGTAGATGAGGAATTTGGAAGGAATCTGAGTGTAAAATGGAGGGAGAGTAAGAAACTGTTCTGGAAAGAAGTCAAGAAAGTTAGGGAAGGTAGCAAGGGAAACAGTAAGGGTGTGAAAGATAAGAATGGGAGAATGCTAGCCGAGAAGCAAGAGAGAGTCGAAAGATGGAGGGAGTACTTCAGTGAGTTGCTAAATGAAAGGAATGAAGAGCCAGCAAACATAGCTGGATATGGTATGGGAGGGAGAAGAAGAGAAGTAGTGGAGGAGGAGGTGGGGATCAGGAGGTCAGAAGTGTGGGAAGCCATGAAAAGAGTGAAGTTGGGGAAAGCACCAGGAACAGATGGAGTGTGTGGGGAAATGTTGAGGTATGGTGGTGAGATGGTGATAGAATGGGTATGGAAAATGTGCAAACTAGCATGGGAGAAGGGGAGTGCACCCGATGACTGGAAGACTGGCATAATAGTCCCCCTATATAAGGGCAAAGGGGAAAGAGGAGTGTGTGGTAACCACCGAGGAATATGTCTTCTAAGCGTAGTAGGGAAGGTATACAGTAGGGTAGTGATTGAGAGAGTGAGAGTGAGAACGGAGAAATGGATAGGCGACGAGCAGGGAGGTTTTAGGAAGGGAAGAGGATGTGTAGATCAGATTTTTACCCTGAATTGTGTTGTGGAGAAGTATCTGGAGAAGAAACAAAAGATGTATGTTGCCTTTATGGACTTGGAGAAGGCCTATGACAGAGTGGATAGAGAAGGTTTGTGGAAAGTACTTAGAATATACGGAGTAGAGGGCAAGTTGCTGAAAGCAGTGAAGAGCATGTATGAGGGTGCAAAGGCGGCAGTACGTGTGGAGAGTGAGCAGAGCGAGTTCTTTGACCTGAATGTTGGTTTGAAACAGGGGTGTGTGATGTCCCCGTGGTTGTTTACTGTATATATGGATGGAGTTATGAAAGAAATACTATCAAGAGCAGTGGATGTTGGTGTATCGCTGAAAAGGGAGGGAATTGAGTGGAAGCTACCTATACTGCTGTTTGCGGATGATACAGTTCTGATGAGTGATAATGAATGGGAGTTGCAGGGTCTGGTAAATGAGTTTGGAACAGTGTGCGAAAAACGGAATTTGAAGGTAAATACGGGGAAGAGCAAGGTTATGGTCTTCGAAAGGGGTGAAGTCACAGAGTGTGAGGTGAAGCTGAACGGTCAGGCTATGGAGATCGTCAACTCTTTTAAGTATCTGGGCAGTGTGTTGAGTAAAGATGGGACTATGGATGAAGAGGTGCGGGAGAGGGTACAACAGGGGAAGAGGGTTGTAGGAACGCTAAAAGCAGTAACAAGAAATAGGGTGGTCAGTATGGAAGTGAAGAAGTCCTTGCATGACAGTGTGGTAATCCCGACACTGACTTACGGAAGCGAAGCATGGACGTTGGTTGAGAGACTCAGACCAAGAGTGAGAGCAGTGGAAATGAATTACTTAAGGAGTGCGTGCGGAGTTACATGGAGGGATAGACAGACTAATGAGGAAGTAAGAAGGAGGTGTGGTGTGGAGGTAGATGTGCTGGAAAGTGTGAAAAGGAACAACTTGAGATGGTTCGGCCATATGGAACGTATGGAAAGCGAGAGAATGACTAAGAGGGTGTACGAGAGCGAGGTGGAGGGACAGAGGGGGAGAGGTAGACCGAATATGAGGTGGAAGGATGGAGTGAGGAACTACATGAACGAAGGCGGTGCTGGTTGGGGGGAGGGGCGTCGACTGACTGGGGACAGAGGTGCATGGGGGCGGTTCGTTCGTGGCCACCCCTTCGGGGATCACGGCGTCAGGCAATAGATAGATAGATAGATCAACACATTAGGTGAGATGAGAGGAGGAAAGCAGAAAGATGTTGATCACTTCACTGGGGTTGGGAGGCGGAGATATCGGTCCCTTGCCAACATTGTGGATTAGGGTCTCGCGCTGGAGCTTGCGTTTCGCCTATTATTTCCTTCCTCACTTGAGCTCTGTGTGTGGGTTTCGCTCAGATTGTTGCATATGTGCATGTCGGTGCGTACGTGCACGAGCCTACACACACACAAATACACATAATATCCACACCCACATTCTGTTCATACATACACCACCCACAAAACAATACACACACACACACACAACTACTATATACCTTACTCAGCTCCCCCACCCCCCCCCCCCCCATGATCGTAAATCATAGTGTAAATTAAGTGACGATGCATGAAGCTTATTGCCTGTACCCTCTGCCCTTGGTTACTATCCACACAACTTCTGGGAATCACCAGTTGTAATATGGTGGACACACACACACACACACACACCTCCCCGTGGCGTAACTCATAGCGCGTCTGGCTCACAACCAGAAGGTCACGGGTTCGAGACCCGGGCGGGGAAGAGACATTTGGGCAAGTCTCCTAACGGTGTAGCCTCTGTTCACCTAGCAGTATAAATAGGAACCTGGTGTAAGTGGACGAAGTTGTGACGTCCCATCTGGGGTTGGTGATCGGTTACAAGGTGAGATGGGTATCGTACCGGTCAACCTAAGCTACCGGTCAACCTAAGCCTTCGGGTGAGACTGGTACCGTAGTGAGAATGGTACCGTACAGATTAACCCTAAGCCTTCGTATCCAGATGTCGCCAATTGGCTAAAAATACAGACTACACACACATCCACAGCCATTCCAACGATACATAAAACACTTAAAATGAATTTCACGCAATACATTCCCAGTTAAGAAAGCGCGATAATAATGAGCTTAACTCGCATTGCATTGATTCCCCTTGACGAACAAGTAACTGAATAACACACACACACACATACAACTCAACACATGCACAAACAACCACTCCCACACCCCCACACCCCCAATATATACGCAAACAACCTATCCCACAACACACACACACACTCAACACATGCACAAACAACCACTCCCACACCCCCAATATATACACAAACAACCTATCCCACAACACACACACACACTCAACACATGCATAAACAACCACTCCCAATATATACACAAACAACCTATCCCACAACACACACACACACTCAACACATGCACAAACAACCACTCCCACACCCCCAATATATACACAAACAACCTATCCCACAACACACTCACACACTCAACACATGCACAAACAACCACTCCCACACCCCCAATATATACACAAACAACCTATCCCACAACACACACACACACTCAACACATGCACAAACAACCACTCCCACACCCCCAATATACAGTATACACAAACAACCTATCCCACAACACACACACACACTCAACACATGCACAAACAACCATTCCCACACCCCCAATATATACACAAACAACCTATCCCACAACACACACACACACTCAACACATGCACAAACAACCACTCCCACACCCCCAATATATACACAAACAACCTATCCCACAACACACACACACACTCAACACATGCACAAACAACCACTCCCACACCCCCAATATATACACAAACAACCTATCCCACAACACACACACACACTCAACACATGCATAAACAACCACTCCCAATATATACACAAACAACCTATCCCACAACACACACACACACTCAACACATGCACAAACAACCACTCCCACACCCCCAATATATACACAAACAACCTATCCCACAACACACTCACACACTCAACACATGCACAAACAACCACTCCCACACCCCCAATATATACACAAACAACCTATCCCACAACACACACACACACTCAACACATGCACAAACAACCACTCCCACACCCCCAATACAGTATACACAAACAACCTATCCCACAACACACACAACACACTCAACACATGCACAAACAACCACTCCCACACCCCCAATATATACACAAACAACCTATCCCACAACACACACACACACTCAACACATGCACAAACAACCACTCCCACACCCCCAATATACACAAACAACCTATCCCACAACACACACACACACTCAACACATGCACAAACAACCACTCCCACACCCCCAATATATACACAAACAACCTATCCCACAACACACACACACACAGACACACATATCCTCCCTATGATCGTATACCCAGTAACTGAAGCACCGGTGTATGAATCCTGTTAGACCTTTACCCTCTGTCCTTTGTCAGGCTCCACACAACGTTCAGGACTTACTGTTTACAATGTCAAGGCCAGAGGAGCGGTTAACCCTTTCAGAACTTTGACCCCTCACCTACCACTTCAATAGATATACACAAACGCAAACCATACGTGTAAACGACAAGCATATACTGTACAGATACACCCACCCACTTGCACATACACAAACAAACAACCCCTTTCTACACACTCACAAACACTCACCAACGCACAGCCCCTCCCACATCATACACTTATACATATGCACAGCTACACACTGGCCTTACGTACAACATACACAAGCAAAACCACAAACATTGCGTACACACATACAGCTTCCCTCACAAGTCACACACACACGCAGCTACAACCACATTCCCTCCCACCTACTGATCATAAATCTTAGCGCCTTTCAAGTGACGGTGCATACACGATATAGAAGTTTGTTAGCTCTGTACCTTTTACACCCTTGGGACTTAACTGTGGCAGGGTGGTGGACAGGGAGGGTTTTAGCGCCCTTCACTATTCACTATGGCAATATCATTATACTATTATCTGGCTACCCACTTCAACACGCTAGTACATAATTCCAGAAGCACACACACACACACACACACACACACACACACACACACACACACGCTAGTACATAATTCCAGAAGCACACACACACACACACACACACACACACACACACACATAAGTGATGATAAATCCTGTGTATCTTTAGTGAGGGTGTACACAGCTTGTTAGACCTCTATCTTCTACCTTTGGTCATGATCCACACAACCTCTGGGACCCACCAGTGGCAAGGTGGTGGTCAGCACTTTTACAAACACACCACCCACATTGTGCACAATCCCACATATTGTACATCGACAAGCACTAATACACACCGCACACACTCACAACACATACACACACAACCTCTACCACAACACACATACCCACACACAACATAAACACATATAACTTCTCCCACAACCTATATATGTTACAGGGAAGTAGTGTAATCAGGGATTTCACTAAATCCCTATTGAATTTGTGAAATTAGATATTTCAAATCCAAATATTTCTGATACCATGATATATATTTAGGACATTTTTTGGTGACAGGTTAGGTTAGGTTAGGTTAGGTTCTATGAACTTTCAAAATTTGAAAGTTCATAGAACCTAACCTAACTTAACCTAACCTAACCTAACCTAACCTAACCTAACCTAACCTGTCACCTAAAAATTTCCTAAATATATATCATGGTATCAGAAATATTTGGATTTGAAATATCAAATTTCACAAATTCACTAGGGATTTCGTGAAATCCCTGATTACACTACTTCCCTGTAACATATACACACACAACCAGCCTCTCCCATAACACACACAAACAGAGCTACACTCACCCAAACACATACACAAACAACCTTTTCCATAACACAAAAACACAGCTACACCAACCGACACGCACACACACTACACAAACAGCCTCTTCCATAACACACATACAGACACACACACACACACACACACAGCTACACCCAGGCTCCCTAACACACAAAGATCATATATCCTAGTCATCTATAGTGTTCCTTAATTGACGATGTATACAAGTTATTAGACCCACAGCCTCTGTCCTTGGTCACCCTCCTCACAACCCCAGTGGCAATGTGAAGGCCGCTTGTTTTTTTGGTCTATATACAGTATTATTTATTCATTTATTTTTTAGTTTCCTCGCTAGACCTCCATCAAGATTAAAAAAAAAACCGCCACCTAGACTCCCTTTCAAGATAAATTTGTACGATCGGCCGGTTCCTTCTAAAACTAAAGGCTGGCTATCACGCGCCAGGAAAAAATCGACACCTAATGGCACGAGAGGTCTTAATATTGACAAAGAAATTAGGCGAATGGTCTCAAAATCACCAAACTAACGGAACGAACGTCTTAAAATTTCAAAATTAATATGCTAAACATGAGGGAGAAGGGGGACCAGAAAGAGCGACTATCTCCACCTTAATTAAGGCGATTTTACCTCTGTTACGAAAGCGAAAAGCCGTATTGCCGTTCTCTCTCACTCTTGTTGTTTATATTGTTGTTGTTGGTAGTGGCGATGTACCTTATTAAGTGACAAAGATATCTCGAAGTAATTAACCCATACAGTACCAGGGACGTAATTTTGATCAGATTCTGGCAACTATTATACAATTTTATTCAGCTTAGGAAGGACCTCTGGCAATAATATGGCTTCAATATATCTCAACCAATCCTTTTAACTACCACACATCCTTCAGAAGCTGCATAATATAGCTAGAATAAAATTAAAATATAACACACGTCGCTGGTACTCGAAGGGTTAACGTGTTCATTTGTTCTCATTTAATAATATATACCGGACCAACTTTACCAACAAAAAAGCTAACCTGACTTAACTAGGATTATGTTAAGATCTGTTAGGCTAGTTTATTAGAGTAATTTGGGATCAGGTATACGTTAGGCTAGATAACCCCTTCTTTACCGGCGACGTCTTTTCGATTTTATTGTAGCTATGTTTAGACGATTTTATGCAGTTTGGGAAGAATCTGTGGTAGTAAAAAGAGTTGAGTGAGATGGTTCAAAGCCTGTTATTCGTTGGAGTCCCTTTTTAAACGGAATAAAAGCGTCTAATAGTAGCCATAATAAAGTTAAAAGAACGTCGCCGGTACAGAATGGGTTAATTTAAGGTAAGGCAGGTCAGTTTGGGTTACGATAGGTTAAGTTTGGTTAGGTCGTGTGAATTAGAATAGTTAGCGTGATCGTTTCGGGCAAAAAATAGGGCGACTACATTGTTCTAGATACTTGGGGCATTGGCCACTGGGAAACGAATCCATGGCCCAGGGAATCATGGTTAGTCAACCTTAGATACGTGATGACAAAAACTGGTAATGATTCTCTTTATATTTGATTTTGATTTGATAAGTTTATTGACTAAAATTTACAGTCAAAAGGATGTGGTAGATATTTACTCCCACCAAAAGCATTATAGTTCCTCCTGGGGCTCACAAATAGTACATAATAGGATATTAATAGTGGGGGCATACCAAGAAAAAGAGAGAGAGAGAGAGGGTATTAACGTGCTTAGCCACCTTTCAAACGAATTACATACACATAACATTCAACATGCCTATCATCACCACCAACTCTACCGTCACTCCCACACATATCAATATTATCACCACCACCACTACCTCTTCCTTTACCACCACTACCACTACCTCTTCCTATACCACCACTACCACTACCTCTTCCTTTACCACTACTACCTCTGCCTACACCACCACTACCACTACCTCTGCCTACACCACCACTACCACTACCGCTTCCTACACCACCACTACCTCTGCCTACACCACCACTACCACTACCTCTGCCTACACCACCACTACCACTACCTCTGCCTACACCACCACTACCACTACCTCTGCCTACACCACCACTACCACTACCTCTGCCTACACCACCACTACCACTACCTCTGCCTACACCACCACTACCACTACCTCTTCCTTTACCACCACTACCTCTGCCTACACCACCACTACCACTACCTCTGCCTACACCACCACTACCACTACCTCTTCCTTTACCACCACTACCTCTGCTACACCACCAGTACCACTGTCTACACCACCATCACCACCTCCATCTTCACCGCTTCCAATACCACCACCACCATCAATAACAATATACCACCACCACCACCACTACTACCACCACCATTACCACTATCTCCTTGACACCTACTGTAAATATCTCGTCTATAATCGATGACATACATATAACACCCTCTGGCAAGGCCCCTATACCGATCGATCGATACGTATCTATCTATCTATATTATTTATCTATTAATTTATAATTTTCCAGCTGTTATCATCAACAATGGCGTGAAAGGTAAACGATCTAAGTAATTGTGTCGCTTATCATTAGTCTATTCCCAATTTCAATACAAAAAATCCCAGATATGCTGCCAGAAATATGTACTGTAGACTATTGAACATGGACAATACAAGCTCTTGTGTGATACAACCCTTACAGGCTCAATACGATGGTGTTGTTGTGGTGTTTTTATGTTTTTTTTGTTTTTTTTATTATTCGATTATTGTAAATTAGGTACTGTAGGTATAATTTAACGTTTTCTTTTCACATTTATTTTGTAATCATTTATAGGCTGTTATTTAACAATACAGTAAATCATAGATGAGTAACACTCTCTCTCTCTCTCTCTCTCTCTCTCTCTCTCTCTCTCTCTCTCTCTCTCTCTCTCTCTCTCTCTCTCTCTCTCTCTCTCTCATTCAAGAACTCTGATCAAAGCCTTCCACTAATTAATCCCACTAACATACACACACACAAACACACTTTACATTCACTCCATACACCTACGTAAAATGTAAAACAGAGCTATTCAATGTTTTACGTTTATATATGCCAGTTACCCAATGCTCGCTCTCGCTCTCGCTCTCTCTCTCTCTCTCTCTCTCTCTCTCTCTCTCTCTCTCTCTCTCTCTCTCTCTCTCTCTCTCTCTCTCTCTCTCTCTCTCTCTCTCTCTCTCTCTTTTGCTCCACTTTATGCTCTACAGATTTCCAATGGAGCAAGTTCGGCCCAGGTGGAAAATTACGGTCATAATTAATGAGGGGGTGGGTGGGTGGGGTATGTGAGTGGGTAGGTAGGTGGGGTACGTGGGTGGGTGGTAGGCAGGATATGTGGGTGGGTGGGTAGGTGTACTAGGTGGGATAAATGGGTGGGTGGGTAGTAGGTGTGGTAGGGGTTAGTAGGTGGGTTATGTGGGTGGGTGTTAGGCTGGATATGTGAGTGGGTGGGTAGGTGTACTAGGTGGGATACGTGGGTGGGTGGGTAGTAGGTGTGGTAGGGGTTAGTAGGTGGGTTATGTGGGTGGGTGTTAGGCTGGATATGTGAGTGGGTGGGTAGGTGTACTAGGTGGGATACGTGGGTGGGTGGGTAGTAGGTGTGGTAGGGGTTAGTAGGTGGGTGGTAGGTGGGGTATGAGGGTGGGTAGATGTAGGTGTGTGGGTGGTAGATGGGATATGTGAGTGGGTGGGTAGGTGTACTAGGTGGGATACGTGGGACGGTGGGTAGTAGGTGTGGTAGGGGTTAGTAGGTGGGTGATAGATGGGGTATGTGGGTGGGAGGTAGGAGGGTAGATGTAGGTGGGTGGGTGGTAGATGGGTAGGTGTGAGTGGGGGTAGATGTGGGTGGGTGGGTGGTAGGTGTGTACTGTACAGGCTAATGGTAGGTGGTATTAAAAGGTTTGGTATGGGGGGTAGGTGGGTATGCACTGTAGGTGGTTGTGGGGGTGGGTTGCAAGTGGTAAGGCGTGGGTAGGTAGTAGGGAGCTGGCATATGAGAGGGTAGGGTAGGTGGGTGATGTGTGGATAGGAGGTATAAGCAGGTGAATGGTATACTAATAGGATAATGGATGTGGTCATTTGGTGTGTGGGAAGAAGTGGATGGTTGGTAGGTTGGTGGGTGGGTATGTAGATGGGTGGGTGATAGTGGTAGAAGAATGGGTGTGGTCAGTAGGAAGGTGGGTGGGTAGGTAGGTAAGGGTAGGATGTTGTTGGTAGGTAGTAGGTAGGTGGGTAGTACAGTGGTAGGATAATGGGTGTGGTCAGTAGGTAGGTGGGTTGGTAGGTAGGCAAGGGTAGGATGTTGTTGGTAGGTAGTAGGTAGGTGGGTAGTACAGTGGTAGGATAATGGGTGTGGTCAGTAGGTAGGTGGGTGGGTAGGTAGGCAAGGGTAGGGGGGTGTTGGTAGGAAGGTAGTAGGTAGGTGGGTAGTAGGTAGATTGTGGGTCAGTAGGTAGGTGGGTGGGTAGGTAGGTAAGGGTAGGGGGGTGTTGGTAGGAAGGTAGTAGGTAGGTGGGTAGTACAGTGATAGGAGAATGGGTGTGGTCAGTAGGTAGGTGGGTGGGTAGGTAGGTAAGGGTAGGATGTTGTTGGTAGGTAGTAGGTAGGTGGGTAGTACAGTGGTAGGATAATGGGTGTGGTCAGTAGGTAGGTTGGTGGGTAGGTAGGTAGGTAGGTAAGGGTAGGGGGGTGTTGGTAGGAAGGTAGTAGGTAGGTGGGTAGTACAGTGATAGGAGAATGGGTGTGGTCAGTAGGTAGGTAGGTGGGTAGGTAGTGGGGTGGGTAGGTAGGTAGGTAGGTAAGGGTAGGGGGGTGTTGGTAGGAAGGTAGTAGGTAGGTGGGTAGTACAGTGATAGGAGAATGGGTGTGGTCAGTAGGTAGGTGGGTGGGTAGGTAGGGGGGTTGGTAGGTAGGTAGGTAAGGGTAGGGGGGAGTTGGTAGGAAGGTGGTAGGAAGTAGGTAGGTGGGTAGTACAGTGATAGGAGAATGGGTGTGGTCAGTAGGTAGGTAGGTGGGTGGGTAGTGGGGTGGGTAGGTAGGTAGGTAGGTACGGGTAGGGGGGTGTTGGTAGGAAGGTAGTAGGTAGGTGGGTAGTACAGTGATAGGAGAATGGGTGTGGTCAGTAGGTAGGTAGGTGGGTGGGTAGTGGGGGGGGTAGGTAGGTAGGTAGGTAAGGGTAGGAGGGTGTTGGTAGGAAAGTAGTAGGTAGGTGGGTAGTACAGTGATAGGAGAATGGGTGTGGTCAGTATGTAGGTAGGTGGGTAGGTAGTGGGGGGGGTAGGTAGGTAAGGGTAGGGGGGTGTTGGTAGGAAGGTAGTAGGTAGGTGGGTAGTACAGTGATAGGAGAATGGGTGTGGTCAGTAGGTAGGTAGGTGGGTGGGGATGGTTAAGGGGGAGGTAGGTGGGTAGTACAGTGATAGGATAATGGGTGTGGTCAGTAGGTAGGTAGGTTGGTGGGGATGGTTAAGGGGGAGGTAGGTTGGTAGTACAGTGATAGGAGAATGGGTGTGGTCAGTAGGTAGGTAGGTGGGTAGGTAGTGGGGTGGGTAGGTAGGTAAGGGTAGGGGGGTGTTGGTAGGAAGGTAGTAGGTAGGTGGGTAGTACAGTGATAGGAGAATGGGTGTGGTCAGTAGGTAGGTAGGTTGGTAGGTAGTGGGGTGGGTAGGTAGGTAAGGGTAGGGGGGTGTTGGTAGGAAGGTAGTAGGTAGGTGGGTAGTACAGTGATAGGAGAATGGGTGTGGTCAGTAGGTAGGTAGGTGGGTGGGGATGGTTAAGGGGGAGGTAGGTTGGTAGTACAGTGATAGGATAATGGGTGTGGTCAGTAGGTAGGTAGGGGGGTGGGGATGGTTAAGGGGGAGGTAGGCGGGTAGTACAGTGATAGGATAATGGGTGTGGTCAGTAGGTAGGTAGGTAGGTAGGTGGGGATGGTTAAGGGGGAGGTAGGCGGGTAGTACAGTGATAGGATAATGGGTGTGGTCAGTAGGTAGGTAGGTAGGTAGGTGGGGATGGTTAAGGGGGAGGTAGGCGGGTAGTACAGTGATAGGATAATGGGTGTGGTCAGTAGGTAGGTAGGTAGGTAGGTGGGGGATGGTTAAGGGGGAGGTAGGCGGGTAGTACAGTGATAGGATAATGGGTGTGGTCAGTAGGTAGGTAGGTAGGTAGGTGGGGATGGTTAAGGGGGAGGTAGGCGGGTAGTACAGTGATAGGATAATGGGTGTGTCAGTAGGTAGGTAGGTAGGTGGGGGGGGTTGGGTAAGGGGGAGGTAGGCGGGTAGTACAGTGATAGGATAATGGGTGTGGTCAGTAGGTAGGTAGGTAGGTAGGTGGGGATGGTTAAGGGGGAGGTAGGCGGGTAGTACAGTGATAGGATAATGGGTGTGGTCAGTAGGTAGGTAGGTAGGTAGGTGGGGATGGTTAAGGGGGAGGTAGGCGGGTAGTACAGTGATAGGAGAATGGGTGTGGTCAGTAGGTAGGTAGGTGGGTGGGGATGGTTAAGGGGGAGGTAGGTTGGTAGTACAGTGATAGGATAATGGGTGTGGTCAGTAGGTAGGTAGGTAGGTAGGTGGGGATGGTTAAGGGGGAGGTAGGCGGGTAGTACAGTGATAGGATAATGGGTGTGGTCAGTAGGTAGGTAGGTAGGTAGGTGGGGATGGTTAAGGGGGAGGTAGGCGGGTAGTACAGTGATAGGATAATGGGTGTGGTCAGTAGGTAGGTAGGTAGGTAGGTGGGGATGGTTAAGGGGGAGGTAGGCGGGTAGTACAGTGATAGGATAATGGGTGTGGTCAGTAGGTAGGTAGGTAGGTAGGTGGGGATGGTTAAGGGGGAGGTAGGCGGGTAGTACAGTGATAGGATAATGGGTGTGGTCAGTAGGTAGGTAGGTAGGTAGGTGGGGATGGTTAAGGGGAGGTAGGCGGGTAGTACAGTGATAGGATAATGGGTGTGGTCAGTAGGTAGGTAGGTAGGTAGGTGGGGATGGTTAAGGGGGAGGTAGGCGGGTAGTACAGTGATAGGATAATGGGTGTGGTCAGTAGGTAGGTAGGTAGGTAGGTGGGGATGGTTAAGGGGGAGGGAGGTAGGCGGGTAGTACAGTGATAGGATAATGGGTGTGGTCAGTAGGTAGGTAGGTAGGTAGGTGGGGATGGTTAAGGGGGAGGTAGGCGGGTAGTACAGTGATAGGATAATGGGTGTGGTCAGTAGGTAGGTAGGTAGGTAGGTGGGGATGGTTAAGGGGGAGGTAGGCGGGTAGTACAGTGATAGGATAATGGGTGTGGTCAGTAGGTAGGTAGGTAGGTAGGTGGGGATGGTTAAGGGGAGGTAGGCGGGTAGTACAGTGATAGGATAATGGGTGTGGTCAGTAGGTAGGTAGGTAGGTGGGTGGGGATGGTTAAGGGGGAGGTAGGTGGGTAGTACAGTGATAGGATAATGGGTGTGGTCAGTAGTGTGGTAGGTAGGTGGGTGGGGATGGTTAAGGGGGAGGTAGGTGGGTAGTACAGTGATAGGATAATGGGTGTGGTCAGTAGGTAGGTAGGTAGGTGGGTGGGGATGGTTAAGGGGGAGGTAGGCACTTTTTATGGATCACCTTTTGCCTCATGTTTAGCATATTAGTTTTGATATTTTAGGATGTTCGTTCCATTAGTTTGGCAACTTTCAGACCTTTCGCCCCATTTCTTAGTCAATATTAATACCTTTTGTGACATTTAGGTGTCGATTTTTTCCTGTCGAGCAATAGCGAGCCTGTAATTTTAGAACTGATCGGACTTCGGCCAGGACATTTTTCTACCGAAAAATGTACAAATTTATCTTGAAAGGGGGTCTAGGGAGGTCTTTTTAAGTTTGATGGAAGTCTAGCGAGGAAACTAAAAAATAAATGAAAACATAAATAGATAGAGCAAAAAACAAGAACTAATCCCCTTAAATAGGGGTAGGGGATGGTAGGTAGGTAGGTAGGTGGGTGGGTCACATTTTTTTTTTTTTTTATCTTTCTCTCCTTTTCTCTCTTTTCCTGGCTTGTATCCATCCAGGTGTCGATTTCTTCCTGGCGAGCAATAGCGTGCCAGTATTGTATGGAGAAATCCGGCTTCGCCGGAGAAATTTTTCTATCGAAAAATTTACAAATTTAGCTTGCTGTCAAAAAAAAAATATATATATATACAGTATATGTTGGCTCGCTCCCGCTCGCCAGGAAAATATTGACACCTGGATGGGGGTAAACGTCTTAAAACAGTAGGCTGAATGGGGTCGAATGGATACAGGCCAAAGAGAGAGGGAGAGAAAGAGAAAAAAAGCGAAACGGGCTCCCTTAAACATTTTATGACATTCATAAGACAGGGGTCAATGACCAGAGTAACCTAGATTAGTGTTCTGTGGTTCAATCATAGTTTTCAAAGTATTTGCCAGTGTATGATATTGGTGTCTCCAAATATTGTACAGTTGGCCACATTAAGGGGAGATGGGCTGTTTATTTTGTCTATTAATTCATATATTCCTTTATTTCTTAGTTTCCTCGCTAGACCTCCATCAAGCTTAGAAAAACACCCCCTAGAACCCCCTTCAAGATTAATTTGTACATTTTCGGTAGAAAAAATTCCCGGCCGAAGGCCGGTTCATCTTAAAATTTTAAGCTCGCTATCGCTCGCCAGGAATAAATCAATCGACACCTAAATGGTACGAAAGGTGTTAAAATTGACAACGAAATGGGGCGAAAGAGGTTAAAATCGCCAAACTAATGGGCCGAACATCTTATAATCTCAAAACAAATGGGGCTTAACACGAGGGAGAAAGCGGACCAGAAAAACGACCCATCTCCCGTTAATTTGTATCATTCCACGTTTTTATGTATGGAAGGAAATATGATTGAAATAGAAGTGTATTTTCTAATGCAATAGTCAAATAAGATGACCAATTAAAAGTTTTATAGCAAATTATTCTTGTAAGTCGACCACACTATGATTGTTTACATACATTATATCATAGCGTGGATACAAACTAATGTGGGAAACTGTACAAATATTTCTAGATACAGTTACTGTACCACACACAATATTAGTTTACATTGTTATTTATTCCAGATTGAGTTACTTGTACGTAGTTCTGTGTGTTTACAAAATAATATTCGCCTGTCCAGAAAATGAATATGGTGAAAAATATATATCCTTGGTTTGAAAATAGTTATTGTGGTAGTTCTTGAATATAGTTTTTGTAACCAAAAAATATGTTAGAAATAATTTGCCCTATTTCTTGACAATCCTGGCTAATATCATTCATTTTACAGTTATTTATAAGGCAGTATATATAATTAGACCAATTTTAATATCTCCAAATGCACATTTGGGTTATATAAAGAATACCGGTTCATTAATGTGTATGCTGCTTAACAGAGATTCCAAAATGAAGTCATGGTAAAAAGATTTTCAGCATCATTAGTATGATTGTAAAAGTTAGTATATACGTGTGTGTGTGTGTGTGTGTGTGTGTGTGTGTGTGTGTGTGTGTGTGTGTGTTAATCCTTGACAAACCAGGCCAAGGCATCCAAAGGCTTACTAATCCGTGACACTGTTAGGTAACACACACATACACACACGCACGTACGCGCACACACACACACACACACACACACACACACACACACATCACGCATTCACAAACAAATGCACACATACACTCACTCTCTTTCTATATGAATATTTCTATCTATCAATCGGTCTATCAATCAATCCAATCACCTATGTATAGTGTATCTACCTGGTTCTCTATCTATATATCTATTTATATGTCAATCTGTTTCTATCTATATTCATCTATTACAAAATCTCACAATCTCTTTTTTATGTATGTTTTTATTTCTACATCGCTGTGTCTACTAATGTCTGTTAACCCCGTACTATCCTTAGTAAGGACAGAAGCCATACAGTTTGGTAGATCATACAGTACAGGTACAAACAAACGGATCACATCTTGTTTATTGACAACCTTTAGTGTGTGTTATGGTGTATCCTTCACAGTTAGTTGTGTGTTTAGTTATATATCTATCTATCTATCTATCTATCTATCTATCTATCTGTCTGGCTAATTGTTTATCTATTTATCTATCTATTTGTTTGTCCATCCATCTACCTATACATTTGTGTCTATCTATCTATATCCATCTATCTAATCATTCAGCTCTTATATATAACTGTTTACTAATGTTAGTTTATCGTGTACTGTACAGTGGCGCTAATAAGTCATGTTTCACCTGTCATTACGTATGGCTCTCTCTGTGCTGTATTAATGTCTGTCAGATGTTGAATAGAGTGGGTAAGTGTAGGAGTATGTTATTATACCTCACTCGAAATGAAGAAATCTTGTTTAGATAGTACGGATACCAATTATAGAACAAAATGTACTTGGTGCCGAGGAATTACTTATTAGGCCGACTGTACTTAGTTACCCTCTTAACCTTATCTGATGCGAGACGGGTCTTTTTCGTTTCTCCCTGTTTCACTCCATTAGTTTAAGACGTTCCACCGTATTAGTTTATCAATTATAAGATGCCTCGCCCCATTTAGGTGTCGAATGTTTTCTAGGTGAGCGAGAGCAAGCCTGCAATTTAGGAGAAACCGGCCTTTGGCATATTTCTACCGGACAAAAACTGTACGGTAAATCTTTAGCTTGAAGGGGGTCTGAGTGTCGATTTTTTTGTAGTTTGAAGGGGGTCTGAGTGGTGGTTTTTTTGTGGTTTGAAGGGGGTCTGAGTGGCGTTTTTTTTTAGTTTGAAGGGGATCTGAGTGGCGTTTTTATTTTAGTTTAAAGGGGGTCTGAGTGCTGGATTTTTGTTTAGCTTAATGGGGGTCTGAGGGGCGTTTTTTTTTTTAAATTTGAAGGGGGTCTGAGTGGCGTTTTTATTTTAGCTTGAAGGGGGTCTGAGAGGCGGGTTTTTTAGCTTGAAGGGGGTCCGAGTGACGTATTTTTTTTTTAGCTTGAAAGGGGTTTGAGTGCCGTTTTTTTTTTTAGCTTGAAGGGGGTCTGAGTGGCGTCTTTTTAGCTTGAAGGGGGTCTGAGTGATTTTCTGTTTAGCTTGAAGGGGGTCTGAGTGATTTTTTTTTAGCTTGAAGGGGGTCTGAGTGGCGTTTTTTTTAGCTTGAAAGGTATCTGAGGGGCGTTTTTTTGTTTTAGTTTGAAGGGGGTCTGAGTGTTTTTTTTTTTTTTTTTAGTTTGAAAGAGATCTGAGTGGCGTTTTTTTTTTTTAGTTTGAAGGGGATCTGAGGGGCGTTTTTTTTTTAGTTTGACGGGGGTCTGAGTGGCGTTTTTTTGTTTAGCTTGAAGTGGAATTGGGGAGGCGTTTTTCTAAGCTTAGGGGGTAAACTAAAAGTAAATTGCTCGAAAACGTTGAGAATCCCTACAGTGTGGAGATACAGTACAGATACAAGTACGTCTCCAGTCTTGTTTATTGGCAAGGGTTATGTATGGGTTATATTTGGGGGTAATTCCGGGTTAATTGGTTTACTATCTATCTACCTGTTTGTTTGTCTATGTATCTATCTCTTTACCTACTGTATCTATCTATCTGTTTGTGTATCTATCTATCTATCTATATACCTACCTATCTATCTATCTATCTATCTATCCATTTTTCTATCTATATATGTTTGTCTATACCATAAATCTACCTATATATCTGTTCTCCTGTCTATATTATGTAACTATCTATTCATCTATCTATTTATGTATGTAACTGTAGTAGACGTATCCGATGTTGTTTACTGGCAAGGTTTAATGTATTTGCTGGCATTTCCTGCAGAGTTTGTTTACTGTGAGCCTTCATAGACGCAACATACACCGATGCTATATTAAGGTTAGATGTCATACGCGTCATCAACTTTCATAATTCAGGGAAAATTGTACTTGTTTTCCTTTATTATTGTGGTTCTACTGTGCTTCAGCTATCTTCTAATTCAGCATATATATATAATAAATTATATATATATATATATATATATATATATATATATATATATATATATATATATATATATATATATATAATATATATATATATATATATATATTATATATATATATATACAGTATATACCATTATAGTTACCACAGATCCTTTCTAAATTGTATAGTATCTTCTAATGATAGCCAGAATAAACTGTCAAACTGCGTCATATCTTCAAAGGGTTAATCCTAATTATTCATATTCGCTACCAATATATTGTGTTTATTGTCCTCGCTTCCTCATTTCACATCTTTAAGTCGGTATCACACGAGAGCTTTTATAGTCAACATTCAATGGTCAAAAATTTTCAGGCAACATTTCTGGAATTGTTTGCACTGGTATCAGAAACTAGACTGACGATAGATTAATCTAGGTAAAACACACATTTTACATGTTGACCTCTTAAGCTGCCAGACTAGTGTTGAGGGTAAATGTTGAGGGAAAAAGCACTCGTGTGATACTGGCTTTACTTGACCTTCTAACCTTTACTTCCCTCCCTTATCTGTCGTGTTAGTTACACAGCCTTAAGGGGAGATGGGTCGTTTTTCTGGTACCCCTTCTCCCTCATATTTAGCCACATTAGTTTTCAGATCTTAAGACGTTCGGACCATTAATTTGGCGATTTTAAGACCTTGAGCTCCATTTCTTTGTCATTTATAAGACTTATCGTGCCATTTAGGTGTCGACTTGTTCCTGGCGAGTGATAGCGAGCCTGTAATTTTAAGAAACCGGGGGGGGGTAGGGAGTGATCTTTTAAGCTTGATGAAGGGCTAGCGAGGAAACTAAAAATACATAGGCTACACAAATAAATATACCCCCAACAAATATCCACTGTCCCCTTAACTGTTGAATCTAACCTGTTGCCGGATCAATAATTGGGAGTAACCTTTGTGTCTCACCTGTATATCTCGCCTATACCATGATCCAAATTAGTAGGCCAACACTCTTGAACATTATCCTCTATAACTAAAAAACGACTAGAGTAATCGAGCTAATATTTATACTATTTGGGAAGAGTCAGTCAAGGAATAGATGGGGAAAATAATGTACAGCCAATTTGCTCTAGCCATTTTGTAAGTTACAGAGGATAAAGGTCATGATTTCTCGTCTACTTACAGCGAATAGACTATAGTCAGAGAGATGATTTATGATATAATGTACTCCCTTGATTCCCCGAGGGCCTTCTAATATTGATTAAAATCGTCTAATGTTATCCCGATTAAAGTGAATATGCATCCTGGAATACAGAAAGAGTTAATAGTTTCCAAAAGTGTGAGGTAATTATTGGACCAAACCTGCAAGAGGGGGCTGTAATTGCTCTATTAAGGGGGGTCACCATTTTTTTTAAATCTTTCTCTCCTTTCCTCTCTTTCCCTGGCTTGTATCCATTTGGCCCCATTCAGCCTACTGTTTTAGGACGTTTATCCCCATCCAGGTGTCGATATATTCCTGGCGTGCGATAGCGAGCCAGCATTGTATGGAGAAATCCGGCTTCGCCGGAGACATTTTTCTATCAAAAAATGTACAAATTTAGCTTGCTGTCAAAACAAAAAATATATATGCTGGCTCGCTACCGCTCGCCAGGAAAATATTGACACCTGGATAGGAGTAAACGTCTTAAAACAGTAGGCTGAATGGGGCCAAATGGATACAAGCCAAAGCGAGAGGGAGAGAAAGAGAAAAAAAAACGAGTTGGGCTCCCTTAACCTCACCATCATTACTTTATACACAGTCATACCATCTGATACAAGTTTGTGCAACATTATGCTCGGGTTTTGTAGTGTGTGTGTGTGTGTGTGTGTGTATGTGTGTGTGTGTGTGTGTGTGTGTGTGTTTGAGAGAGAGCGAGAGCGAAACACAGTCGAGTAAGATAAAAACTAAATTATATTCATGATTCTAAGCGCTGATTTATTACAATTCGAACGCAGTGAAGTCAATTGGGAGTACTACATTATCTATATTATTATTATATATATATATATATATATATATATATATATATATATATATATATATATAACTGTCTTGGTAGCGTAATGCATAGTGCGTGGAATTTCGATGTGAGTATCCTGGGTTCGAGTCCTCGGAGTACCACATGTATTTGTTGATTTCATTAAAATGAGTTATTAAAGTGAGTTCACTGCTCAATAGGTGGCGTTCTGAGAGTGAGGGTCTGAGTCTGGAGGGTGAGACGGTGAAGCACTTGAGCGAAGCAACCGGCCGCTTCAGAGATGGAGCTGCTTCGAGCCATGATGGATGCTTCGCATGTCTCACTCCCCAGACTGGAACAAGACCTCACGGGCTTCACCGTGTTGGGCGGTGGAATGTACAGGCTCTCAGCCTATGCCCGAGAGGGAGTAGTTGGAATATAGAAAAAAAAAAAAAAAAAAAAAAAATTGAGTTTAGATGTGAAGTTGGTTGGTGTAAAAAAAAAATATATATATATATATATACCGGTATATATATATATATATATTATATATATTATTGTTATTATTATTATATATTTATTTATTCATTCACATATTTATATAGTTTTGTTTATAACTATTTATTTATTTGAATTGTTGTTGGGATGGTGGAGCCGGAACCCCACAAGCCCTTTAATCGACCCCCCCCCCCCCCCCTCACACACACGCGCGACCTCTCCCCCATCTGGATAACCCGTATGACTCATAATGTATCGGTACAAACCCGCTCTAAAATACTCTCACACCTTCAATATTTCACCTTCATCCTTTAATCGACCCCCCCCCCCCCTCACACACACACACACACACGCGCGACCTCTCCCCCATCTGGATAACCCGTATGACTCATAATGTACCGGTACAAACCCGCTCTAAAATACTCTCACACCTTCAATATTTCACCTTCATCCTTTAATCGACCCCCCCCCCCCCTCACACACACACACACACACACACACGCGACCTCTCCCCCATCTGGATAACCCGTATGACTCATAATGTACCGGTACAAACCCGCTCTAAAATACTCTCACACCTTCAATATTTCACCTTCACCCTTTCAATATTCAAGGGCGCGTTTACTATTATCCTTGGCTATCAGTAGACGATTTTCTTTACTTTAGGAAGGTATTTGTGGAAGGCATAGGGATAACTGATACATGTTTAACTGTTCTACCAATGAAGCCTTCCAAAGCCGAGTAAAATCGTCTAATGCTAGCCAGAGTAAACCGATGCCAATGATATACCCAATGATTTAATATACCTATTTCATACCCTTCTTATACCCAAGATTTGTTCGAGTGTGTGACCCGACTGAGAGGTGTGACTGAGCTTTACTAAACATTTGTTATGCTAAAGTTAGCTATAAACGCCGGTTACAATTACTCTTAATAATTCAAATATAACACTTAATAACTATCATTCACTCACCAATAACTCTCAATATTTCACCAATATTTCTCAAACATTCAATAACTCACCAATAACTTTTAATAACTCAATTATTACACTTAATGACTATCAATAACTCAATATTTCACCAATATTTCTCAAACACTCAATAACTCACCAATAACTCTTAATAACTCAATTATTACACTTAATATTTATCAATAACTCCCCAATAACTCTCAATATTTCACCAATATTTCTCAAACACTCAATAACTCACCAATAACTCTTAATAACTCAAATATGACACTTAATAACTATCAATAACTCCCCAATAACTCTCAATATTTCACCAATATTTCTCAAACACTCAATAACTCACCAATAACTCTTAATAACTCAAATATAACACTTAATAGCTATCAATAACTCCCCCATAACTCAATATTTCACCAATATTTCTCAAACACTCAATAACTCACCAATAACTCTTAATAACTCAAATATAACACTTAATAACTATCAATAACTCCCCAATAACTCTCAATATTTCACCAATATTTCTCAAACACTCAATAACTCACCAATAACTCTTAATAACTCAAATATAACACTTAATAACTATCAATAACTCCCCAATAACTCTCAATATCTCACCAATATTTCTCAAACACTCAATAACTCACCAATAACTCAAATATAACACTTAATAACTGTCAATAACTCCCCAATAACTCTCAATATTTCACCAATATTTCTCAAACACTCAATAACTCACCAATAACTCTTAATAACTCAAATATGACACTTAATAACTATCAATAACTCCCCAATAACTCTCAATATCTCACCAATATTTCTCAAACACTCAATAACTCACCAATAACTCTTAATAACTCAAATATAACACTTAATAACTATCAATAACTCCCCAATAACTCTCAATATCTCACCAATATTTCTCAAACACTCAATAACTCACCAATAACTCTTAATAACTCAAATATAACACTTAATAACTATCAATAACTCCCCAATAACTCTCAATATCTCACCAATATTTCTCAAACACTTAATAACTCACCAATAACTCTTAATAACTCAAATATAACACTTAATAACTATCAATAACTCCCCAATAACTCTCAATATCTCACCAATATTTCTCAAACACTCAATAACTCACCAATAACTCTTAATAACTCAAATATAACACTTAATAACTATCAAGAACTCCCCAATAACTCTCAATATCTCACCAATATTTCTCAAACACTCAATAACTCACCAATAACTCTTAATAACTCAAATATAACACTTAATAACTATCAATAACTCCCCAATAACTCTCAATATCTCACCAATATTTCTCAAACACTCAATACCTCACCAATTACTCAATATCTCTAACCTTCGTTTTAAAGGTGAGTCACATGCTTTTTTTTTCTCTCCTTTTCCCTCTCTCTTTGGCTTGTTTTCATTCGGCCCCATTCAGCCTACTGGTGTCAATATTGTCTTGGCGACCGGTAGCGACCCAGCATAATATACAATATATATATTTTGTTTACAGCAAGCTAAATTTTTAAATTTTTCGATGGAAAAATGTTTCCGGCGAAGCCGGATTTCTCCATACAATGCTGGCTCGCTATCGCTCGCCAGGAAGAAATCAACACCTGGATGGGGATAAACGTCTTAAAACAGTTGGCTGAATGGGGCCGAATGGATACAAGCCAGAGAAAGAGAAAAACGGAGAAAGAGAAAAAAACCAGGTGAGCAAACCATTTTCACTTCATTGTTTTTAATCGTCACTTATACTAATTTATATTTTACTGTTCTGACTCATGATGAAAATAAATTAAAGGGTTATGATAAAGGTATATAAAACCATTGAGTATATTGAGAGTCATATTCCTTCCTATCCTTATGTTAGATTTTTTTTTTTTTTTTTTTTTTTTTTTTTTTTTACTACTACTAATATACCTTTAACCCCTTCATTACCGGTGACGTGCTTTGGTTATATTCTGGCAACTATTGGACTATTTTATTCAGTTTAAGATGGGCCTCCAGCAATTAATAGTCTTCGAACTATCTTAATTAACCCTTTTTACTACCACATATCCTTCTTCAGCTATACAAAATCGTCAAAATACAGCTAGAATGAATAAACAAGAGGTCGTCGGTACAGAAGGGGTTAACCTCTTCAGCACGATGACGTAATTTGTACCTTTTATTCTGAGTTTACTCTATCAACTTTTAGTATTGTTATTATTGGGTCATGTTATGTTACCTTTGACGTCATTGTCAACTATACCGTACAGAATACTATAGGTAGCGCCAACGAACTTGACAATAATCTTGATCCCTGACCTCTCTGTAACTCAAAAGGGCCTAGAGCAAACTGGCTGTAAATACCCACACATATTTCCTGGTGGACTCTTCCCAAATGATAGAAACGTCAGCCCGATTGCTTTCATTAATTTTGAGTTATATGAAGTTAAGTGGTCCAGATTATTGTCAAGTTCGTTGGCGCTACCTATAGTAGTTCTCTTGGGTTTCTAGTGTAAACCTCCCTTCTTATATTGGAGCGAATGACATCACCCAAGCTTCGGAAAATGACGGTCATATGAAAACCCACTCCAGCCAAAGAACACAAACACGAACTCGATATATCCCAGTAGCCTTTTGATTACGTTATTGGGTGTCACTTTAAGTTACCTATGACGTCAGTGTGAACCTCCCTCCTGCGAATGGCATCATCCAAGCTTCGGATAATGACGGTTAAGGGGGTAGTGCTTGGTTTTTGGTCTATATTTGTATTAATTTATTTTTTAGTTTCCTCGCTAGACCTCCATCAAGCTTAAATAAACACCCCCTAGACCCCCTTTCAAGATAAATTTGTACATGTTTCGGTAGAAAATGTCCCGGCCGAAGGCCGTTTACTTATAAAATTAGAGGCTCGCTATCGCTCGCCAGTAAAAAATCGACACCTAAAGGGCACGAAAGGTCTTTATATTGATAAATAAATGAGGCGAAAGGTCTCAAAATCGCCAAACTAACGGAACGAACGTCTTAAAACCTCAAAACTAATATGCTAAACATGAGGAGAAGGGGGTCCAGAAAAAACGAGTATTAACAAGGCCATGGTACTACCCCCTTAAATGTAAACTCACTCCAGCCAAAGAACACACATCCGTTTATAGAGAGAATTTTAGGGATAATTGTTTACCTTGCTTGTTATCCTTATATTTTAGCCCTTTCAGTTCGGTTAGGTTATCCCTATCTAAACCTGGGGTGTTCTTTTTTGGATCATCCCTGTTTCGCCCCATTAATATGCCGATTTTGATATGTTTCATCTCATTAGGTAGGCAAATTACGAGATGCTTCACACCATTTAAGTGTTGAAAGCTAGTCTGTAAATTAGAACAAACCAGCCTTCGGACGGGACATTTTCTACCAAATTTTTTTATACAATATGAAATTTAAGGGTTCAAAACTATCTCAATTATTCCCCTAACTCAGATACACTCTCGCTGAAGAAATAAAACCATCTGCTGGTAGGCTAGGAAAAAAAAAAAAAAAAAAAAAAAAAAAAAATATATATATATATATATATATATATATATATATATATATATATATACCTGTATCTATAAAAAAATAAATAAAAAAAAGTAGGCGTCTTGTATTTGAAAGGATAAAGGGTTGTTTACCGTAGCCCCCCTCTTCCTCCAACAGACGCTCCCCCCCCCCCCCCCCCCTGTAGCGGTAAATAAACTTGTGCCTCTCTCCCGCTACGGCGTGTATTTTGGGGCCCGGCTGGTGCTTTGATGTTTCTTGGCTGGCTGTGGAGGATGAGGGTGCTCGCTATAGAGGGTTCACGGTATAGTCGCTAACAGTCACTTCTCTCTCAATGTTTAGAGTCGATTCGTATACACCTAATCTAACCTATCTAACCTTAACCTTTTGAAGATAATGACACATCTTGACAATGTACTCTTGCTATTATTAGACGATTATATACAGCTTAGGAAGGATCTGTGGTAATTATGAGGGTAAAGACTATCTAAATCAACCCTCTGACTTCCATATACCATTCCTAATCTGAATAAAAGCGTCTAATAAAAGTTAATTTGACTTTATATTGTCCTTGTCCCAGTTTTGGTTTGTTTAGTTTGCAAGTTTTACATTTTAATAGCTATAAACCGAAAGGAAATGCGTCATCGGATCTTCTAAGGGTCAATCTCATCTAAACTTAAGCTGATCTAGCCTAACCTTGCATAAAGGGAGCCCACCTCGCTTTTTTCTCTTTCTCTCCCTCTCTCTTTGGCTTGTATCCATTCGCCCCCATTTAGCCTACTGATTTAAGACGTTTTCCCCCATCCAGGTGTCAATATTTTCCTGGCGAGCGGTAGCGAGCCAGCATATATATATATTTTTGTTTTGACAGCAAGCTAAATTTGTACATTTTTCGATGGAAAAATGTCTCCGGCGAAGCCGGATTTCTCCATACAATGCTGGCTCGCTATCGCTCGCCAGGAAGAAATAGACACCTGGATGAGGATAAACGTCTTAAAACAGTTGGCTGAATGGGGCCAAATGAATACAAGCCAGGGAAAGAAAGAAAGGGAGAAAAAGATAAAAAAAGCCGGTGACCCCCCTTAAGCCAGTCTCACAGAAACCAAACCTTACCAAACCTAACTTGCTCTACCTTACCCTAACTTATCCTAACCTCTTTAACGTAACTCAATCTTCAACTCACACCTAAACAAGCTAGCCTAAACTAACCTGCCTTAACTTGACTTAGCTTCATTCAACCTCCTTAGAAGAAACTAGCTTAACCTAACCTAACCTAACCATTAATTACTACCGGTAATTAATATCTAGTTAGCGGCATTACTTGTGAACGAACGTACATGATGGCGAACTATCCAAACGAAGCGGGCTAGATGTTTTCCCCTGCCTGTGGGGTATAAATAGAACGGGGCCGTTTTTTGCTCGCTCCGGGATAAACTAAAACGATCGAGTCACAGGAACACTTTTTTCGGTACCTTATTTTTTATTTTTATTTTCTTCCAATATTCTGGCGACATATTGATGCTCTTTTTACACAGGTATCAGCAACTTAAAGGGGTCGTCCTTGGTTTTTGGTCTATATATTTATAGATTAATGTATTTTGAGTTTCCTCGCTAGACCTCCATCAAGCTTAAAAAAACACCCCCTACACCTCCTTTCAAGATAAATTTGTACATTTTTCGGTAGAAAAATTTCCCGGCCGAAGGCCAGTTACTTCTAAAATTACAGGCTCGCTATTGCTCGCCAGGAAAAAATCAACACCTAAATGGCACGAATGGTCTTGATATTGACAAAGAAATGGGGCGAAATGTCTCAAACTCGCCAAACTAACGGAACGAACATCTTAAAACCTCAACAATAATATGCTAAACATGAGGGAGAAGGGGGTCCATAAAAAGCGAGTACTAGCCCCTTAACTGAGGATGGATTATTATAGCCAGCTTAAATATACAGATTGATAGTTGCTGAAGAAAGCGTTTGTGTACCAATGGATTGACATGGGGTTGTTTCCCGCAACTTTTGATACCCAACTTTATTCTGACAGCACTTGTAGAATATTTGTTGACTGGTATCATCAAATAGACTGAATGGGAATTAAAGTAGGTGACACAATTCTTACCAAAGTATAAATCAGAGTTGTGGGAAATAGTTGCGGGAAAAGAGCGCTTGTGTAAAGGCAGATTTGTACGAGCACTTTTTCTCTCAATCCTGATCTGGCAACTTGTGACTATTATTATAATATTTGTTGTCAATTAGGATATAAAAATCAATCTAGTTGCCGATACCGATGAAAAATAGTCTCAAAATGTTGCTAAATTAGACAAAGTTATGGATCTAAAGTTGCGGGATAAAGCGCTCTTGTAAATTCACCTTTATTCTCCCCTTAACCCTTTCATGATCCGATTACGCATATTTTTTCTCATTTATGCTATCATTAGACGAATTTATTCAGATTAGGAAGGGTATAGGAATGTCAGAGGGTTAATTGAGTTAGTTTTTACCCTTTTAATTCCCACAAACCCTTCCTAAGCTGCATAAAATCGTCTAATGATAGCCAGAATAAACTGTCAACATGTGTCATAATCTTAACTCGGCTCAAGTTTAAGTGGGCTCATACACTCGCGCTACTTTACTTAAATTTAACCTATTCAGTACCAGGAACATCCTTTTCATCATATTCTGGCAACTATTAGACGACTTTATTCAGCTTAAGAGGGACGTCTAGCAATAATAAGACTTTCAAACTATCTCAACCCACCCTTTGAACTACCACCGATCTTTCCTAAGCTGCATACTATCGTCTAAATATAGCTAGAAAAAAAAAACATAACACACGTCGCTGGTACTCAAAGGGTTGAATATACTAGGACGATCATGGTATGGGTTCCTAGCCTAACCTAACTTATAAGGGGAGAAGGGTCGTTTTTCTGGTCCCCCTTCTCCCTCGTGTTTAGCCCCATTAGTTTTCAGATTTTATGACGCTCTGCTCATTAGTTTGTCGATTTTAAGACCTTTCGCCCCATTTTATTGTCAATATTAAGACCTTTCGTGCTATTTAGGTGTCTATTTCTTACCTGGCGAACGACAGTGAGCCTGTACTTTTTGGAAAAATCGGCCTTCAGCCGGTTAACCTAATACCATCTCACTCACATAATGGTTATTGAGGGGATAGTTATTGCGCTAACTATCCCCTCAATAACCATTATTGTAATAAGAATTTGAACCATGTAACTCATCTTTGTAAAATATTTGTATTACTATAATTCCTTTATAACTTCGGTAGTTGGTAATATTAGTCACATTATGTATGTGACTCTTGTATTCAGCTAACTATGACCTCAATAACCGTTGATGTAATGAAGAATGTGAAGTGTCCCTCATATGATTGTAATATATTTGTGGTACTATTATTGCATAATAATTAATGTAGTTCGAAATATTAGTCACATCTTGTATGTAATAATTGTATTCAGCTACCTATGATCTCAATAACCATTGATGTAAGAAAACATGAATAGCCTCCTCATATGATTGCACTAGTTTTGTAGTGCTATTATTTACCTGTCAATTAATAATTCAGTCACTTTTTTTTCTTTTTTTTTCTTCTCATGAGCACGTATATACAGCATATGTGGCAATCAAATGAGGAAACTATAATAACACCAGACGATGATACTGTTGTTACAGTAGAATAATGGCTCTTTGAGCAGTATGTATTGCCTTACCAGTGGTTGTCCCCTTATTATTATTATTATTTTATTATTATTATTGAAATACCACAGGAACGAAAATTCCTGGGAGCGAAACTTCCACCCCCAACGAGATCCCTCTCTTTCTACCACCTCCCTCCACATGTTACACGTCTCGTTAATCACAGTCTTCTAATATACAAATCACATTTCCTTACCCCCTGACATTCTTGAAATACCCACTAAGTATATTCAATTAGATACCAACCATGCAGACTATAATACGTTCGTTGTGTATGGGTACCAGGCGATCTCAAGACACCTTAGCTCCCAGTGCACAACGAACCGGATCATGATTATGTCCGCCTGTATTAAATTATGTATTATGTTGATTTATACCATTGCCTATTTTTGTAATAATTGTATTCAGCTAACTATGATCTCAATAATCATTGATGTAATGAAAATATGAATAGTCTCCTCATACGATTGCACTAGTTCTGTAGTGCTATTATTTACAACCTGTCATTAATAATTCAGTCACTACAAGCTTGCTTGTTTTTTTTTTTTTTTTTTTTTTTTTTTTTTTTTTTTTAGGCCTATACAGACCATGTGACAATTAAATGAGGAAACACATCTGAATAATGCCAACCTGACTTATAAACACAAATATGAATGTAACCAGACGACGATGCTGTTGTTTCAGTGGAATAATGGCTCTTTGAGCAGTATGTATCGCCTTACTAGTGGTTGTCCCCTCACAGGATGGGGGGCGCTGCTCAATAAACTCGCCCCTCGGGGCAAAATCAAAAAAATCAAATCACTTCAACTCACATGATCTAACACAAATTATCGGTTAGGTTAGGTTAGTTTAAATCAGGTTATGCTCGAATAATTAATAGACCGTGATCGTCCTAGTATAAGTAAAGTAGTATGGTTAGGTTACTTTACATCTTTAAGCTAGGATGTTTACCGTGATCGTCCTAGTATAAGTAAAGTAGTAAGGTTAGGTTACTTTACATCTTTAAGCTAGGATGTTTACCGTGATCGTCCTAGTATAAGTAAAGTAGTAAGGTTAGGTTACTTTACATCTTTAAGCTAGGATGTTTACCGTGATCGTCCTAGTATAAGTAAAGTAGTAAGGTTAGGTTACTTTACATCTTTAAGCTAGGATGTTTACCGTGATCGTCCTAGTATAAGTAAAGTAGTAAGGTTAGGTTATTTTACATCTTTAAGCTAGGATGTTTACCGTGATCGTCCTAGTATAAGTAAAGTAGTAAGGTTAGGTTACTTTACATCTTTAATCTAGGATGTTTACCGTGATCGTCCTAGTATAAGTAAAGTAGTAAGGTTAGGTTACTTTACATCTTTAAGCTAGGATGTTTACCGTGATCGTCCTAGTATAAGTAAAGTAGTAAGGTTAGGTTACTTTACATCTTTAAGCTAGGATGTTTACCGTGATCGTCCTAGTATAAGTAAAGTAGTAAGGTTAGGTTACTTTACATCTTTAAGCTAGGATGTTTACCGTGATCGTCCTAGTATAAGTAAAGTAGTATGGTTAGGTTACTTTACATCTTTAAGCTAGGATGTTTACCGTGATCGTCCTAGTATAAGTAAAGTAGTAAGGTTAGGTTACTTTACATCTTTAAGCTAGGATGTTTACCGTGATCGTCCTAGTATAAGTAAAGTAGTAAGGTTAGGTTACTTTACATCTTTAAGCTAGGATGTTTACCGTGATCGTCCTAGTATAAGTAAAGTAGTAAAGTTAGGTTACTTTACATCTTTAAGCTAGGATGTTTACCGTGATCGTCCTAGTATAAGTAAAGTAGTAAGGTTAGGTTACTTTACATCTTTAAGCTAGGATGTTTACCGTGATCGTCCTAGTAAAAGTAAAGTAGTAAGGTTAGGTTACTTTACATCTTTAAGCTAGGATGTTTACCGTGATCGTCCTAGTATAAGTAAAGTAGTAAGGTTAGGTTACTTTACATCTTTAATCTAGGATGTTTACCGTGATCGTCCTAGTATAAGTAAAGTAGTAAGGTTAGGTTACTTTACATCTTTAAGCTAGGATGTTTACCGTGATCGTCCTAGTATAAGTAAAGTAGTAAGGTTAGGTTACTTTACATCTTTAAGCTAGGATGTTTACCGTGATCGTCCTAGTATAAGTAAAGTAGTAAGGTTAGGTTACTTTACATCTTTAAGCTAGGATGTTTACCGTGCGTCCTAGTATAAGTAAAGTAGTAGGTTAGGTTACTTTACATCTTTAAGCTAGGATGTTTACCGTGATCGTCCTAGTATAAGTAAAGTAGTAAGGTTAGGTTACTTTACATCTTTAAGCTAGGATGTTTACCGTGATCGTCCTAGTATAAGTAAAGTAGTAAAGGTTAGGTTACTTTACATCTAGGATGTTACCGTGATCGTCCTAGTATAAAGTAGAAAGTTAGGTACTTTACATCTTTAAGCTAGGATGTTTACTAGTATAAGAAGTAGTAAGGGTTAGGTTACTTTACATCTTTAAGCTAGGATGTTTACCGTGATCGTCCTAGTATAAAAGTAAAGTAGTAAGGTTAGGTTACTTTTACATCTTTAAGCTAGGATGTTTACCGTGATCGTCCTAGTATAAGTAAAGTAGTAAGGTTAGGGTTACTTTACATCTTTAAGCTAGGATGTTTACCGTGATCGTCCTAGTATAAGTAAAGTAGTAAGGTTTGGTTACTTTACATCTTTAAGCTAGGATGTTTACCGTGATCGTCCTAGTATAAGTAAAGTAGTAGGTTAGGTTACTTTACATCTTTAAGCTAGGGTGTTTACCGTGATCGTCCTAGTATAAGTAAAGTAGTAAGGTTAGGTTACTTTACATCTTTAAGCTAGGATGTTTACCGTGATCGTCCTAGTATAAGTAAAGTAGTAAGGTTAGGTTACTTTACATCTTTAAGCTAGGATGTTTACCGTGATCGTCCTAGTAAAAGTAAAGTAGTAAGGTTAGGTTACTTTACATCTTTAAGCTAGGATGTTTACCGTGATCGTCCTAGTATAAGAAAAGTAGTAAGGTTAGGTTACTTTACATCTTTAAGCTAGGATGTTTACCGTGATCGTCCTAGTATAAGTAAAGTAGTAAGGTTAGGTTACTTTACATCTTTAAGCTAGGATGTTTACCGTGATCGTCCTAGTAAAAGTAAAGTAGTAAGGTTAGGTTACTTTACATCTTTAAGCTAGGATGTTTACCGTGATCGTCCTAGTAAAAGTAAAGTAGTAAGGTTAGGTTACTTTACATCTTTAAGCTAGGATGTTTACCGTGATCGTCCTAGTATAAGTAAAGTAGTAAGGTTAGGTTACTTTACATCTTTAAGCTAGGATGTTTACCGTGATCGTCCTAGTATAAGTAAAGTAGTAAGGTTAGGTTACTTTACATCTTTAAGCTAGGATGTTTACCGTGATCGTCCTAGTATAATTAAAGTAGTAAGGTTAGGTTACTTTACATCTTTAAGCTAGGATGTTTACCGTGATCGTCCTAGTATAGTAAAGTACTAAGGTTAGGTTACTTTACATCTTTAAGCTAGGATGTTTACCGTGATCGTCCTAGTAAGTAAAGTAGTAAGGTTAGGTTACTTTACATCTTTAAGCTAGGATGTTTACCGTGATCGTCCTAGTATAAGTAAAGTAGTAAGGTTAGGTTACTTTACATCTTTAAGCTAGGATGTTTACCGTGATCGTCCTAGTATAAGTAAAGTAGTAAGGTTAGGGTTACTTTACATCTTTAAGCTAGGATGTTTACCGTGATCGTCCTAGTATAAGTAAAGTAGTAAGGTTAGGTTACTTTACATCTTTAAGCTAGGATGTTTACCGTGATCGTCCTAGTATAAGTAAAGTAGTAAGGTTAGGTTACTTTACATCTTAAGCTAGGATATGTACCGTGATCGTCCTAGTATAAGTAAAGTAGTAAGGTTAGGTTACTTTACATCTTTAAGCTAGGATGTTTACCGTGATCGTCCTAGTATAAGTAAAGTAGTAAGGTTAGGTTACTTTACATCTTTAAGCTAGGATGTTTACCGTGACCGTCCTAGTATAAGTAAAGTAGTAAGGTTAGGTTACTTACATCTTTAAGCTAGGATGTTTACCGTGATCGTCCTAGTATAAGTAAAGTAGTAAGGTTAGGTTACTTTACATCTTTAAGCTAGGATGTTTACCGTGATCGTCCTAGTATAAATAAAGTAGTAAGGTTAGGTTACTTTACATCAAGCTAGGATATGTACCGTGATCGTCCTAGTATAAGTAAAGTAGTATGGTTAGGTTACTTTACATCTTTAAGCTAGGATGTTTACCGTGATCGTCCTAGTATAAGTAAAGTAGTAAGGTTAGGTTACTTTACATCTTTAAGCTAGGATGTTTACCGTGATCGTCCTAGTATAAGTAAAGTAGTAAGGTTAGGTTACTTTACATCTTTAAGCTAGGATGTTTACCGTGATCGTCCTAGTATAAGTAAAGTAGTAAGGTTAGGTTACTTTACATCTTTAAGCTAGGATGTTTACCGTGATCGTCCTAGTATAAGTAAAGTAGTAAGGTTAGGTTACTTTACATCTTTAAGCTAGGATGTTTACCGTGATCGTCCTAGTATATGTAAAGTAGTAAGGTTAGGTTACTTTACATCTTTAAGCTAGGATGTTTACCGTGATCGTCCTAGTATAAGTAAAGTAGTAAGTTAGGTTACTTTACATTTTAAGCTAGGATGTTTACCGTGATCGTCCTAGTATAAGTAAAGTAGTAAGGTTAGGTTACTTGCATCTTTAAGCTAGGATGTTTACCGTGATCGTCCTAGTATAAGTAAAGTAGTAAGGTTAGGTTACTTTACATCTTTAAGCTAGGATGTTTACCGTGATCGTCCTAGTATAAGTAAAGTAGTAAGGTTAGGTTACTTTACATCTTTAAGCTAGGATGTTTACCGTGATCGTCCTAGTATAAGTAAAGTAGTAAGGTTAGGTTACTTTACATCTTTAAGCTAGGATGTTTACCGTGATCGTCCTAGTATAAGTAAAGTAGTAAGGTTAGGTTATTTTACATCTTTAAGCTAGGATGTTTACCGTGATCGTCCTACAGTAAGGTTAGGTTATTTTACATCTTAAGCTAGGATGTTTACCGTGATAAGGTTAGGTTACTTTACATCTTTAAGCTAGGATGTTTACCGTGATCGTCCTAGTATAAGTAAAGTAGTAAGGTTAGGTTACTTTACATCTTTAAGCTAGGATGTTTACCGTGATCGTCCTAGTATAAGTAAAGTAGTAAGGTTAGGTTACTTTACATCTTTAAGCTAGGATGTTTACCGTGATCCTCCTAGTGTAAGTAAAGTAGTAAGGTTAGGTGACTTTACATCTTTAAGCTAGGATGTTTACCGTGATCGTCCTAGTATAAGTAAAGTAGTAAGGTTAGGTTACTTTACATCTTTAAGCTAGGATGTTTACCGTGATCGTCCTAGTATAAGTAAAGTAGTAAAGTTAGATTACTTTACATCTTTAAGCTAGGATGTTTACCGTGATCGTCCTAGTATAAGTAAAGTAGTAAAGTTAGATTACTTTACATCTTTAAGCTAGGATGTTTACCGTGATCGTCCTAGTATAAGTAAAGTAGTAAGGTTAGGTTACTTTACATCTTTAAGCTAGGATGTTTACCGTGATCGTCCTAGTAAAAGTAAAGTAGTAAGGTTAGGTTACTTTACATCTTTAAGCTAGGATGTTTACCGTGATCGTCCTAGTATAAGTAAAGTAGTAAGGTTAGGTTACTTTACATCTTTAAGCTAGGATGTTTACCGTGATCGTCCTAGTATAAGTAAAGTAGTAAGGTTTGGTTACTTTACATCTTTAAGCTAGGATGTTTACCGTGATCGTCCTAGTATAAGTAAAGTAGTAAGGTTAGGTTACTTTACATCTTTAAGCTAGGGTGTTTACCGTGATCGTCCTAGTATAAGTAAAGTAGTAAGGTTAGGTTACTTTACATCTTTAAGCTAGGATGTTTACCGTGATCGTCCTAGTATAAGTAAAGTAGTAAGGTTAGGTTACTTTACATCTTTAAGCTAGGATGTTTACCGTGCTCGTCCTAGTAAAAGTAAAGTAGTAAGGTTAGGTTACTTTACATCTTTAAGCTAGGATGTTTACCGTGATCGTCCTAGTATAAGAAAAGTAGTAAGGTTAGGTTACTTTACATCTTTAAGCTAGGATGTTTACCGTGATCGTCCTAGTAAAAGTAAAGTAGTAAGGTTAGGTTACTTTACATCTTTAAGCTAGGATGTTTACCGTGATCGTCCTAGTAAAAGTAAAGTAGTAAGGTTAGGTTACTTTACATCTTTAAGCTAGGATGTTTACCGTGATCGTCCTAGTAAAAGTAAAGTAGTAAGGTTAGGTTACTTTACATCTTTAAGCTAGGATGTTTACCGTGATCGTCCTAGTATAAGTAAAGTAGTAAGGTTAGGTTACTTTACATCTTTAGGCTAGGATGTTTACCGTGATCGTCCTAGTATAATTAAAGTAGTAAGGTTAGGTTACTTTACATCTTTAAGCTAGGATGTTTACCGTGATCGTCCTAGTATAAGTAAAGTACTAAGGTTAGGTTACTTTACATCTTTAAGCTAGGATGTTTACCGTGATCGTCCTAGTATAAGTAAAGTAGTAAGGTTAGGTTACTTTACATCTTTAAGCTAGGATGTTTACCGTGATCGTCCTAGTATAAGTAAAGTAGTAAGGTTAGGTTACTTTACATCTTTAAGCTAGGATGTTTACCGTGATCGTCCTAGTATAAGTAAAGTAGTAAGGTTAGGTTACTTTACATCTTTAAGCTAGGATGTTTACCGTGATCGTCCTAGTATAAGTAAAGTAGTAAGGTTAGGTTACTTTACATCTTTAAGCTAGGATGTTTACCGTGATTGTCCTAGTATAAGTAAAGTAGTAAGGTTAGGTTACTTTACATCAAGCTAGGATATGTACCGTGATCGTCCTAGTATAAGTAAAGTAGTAAGGTTAGGTTACTTTACATCTTTAAGCTAGGATGTTTACCGTGATCGTCCTAGTATAAGTAAAGTAGTAAGGTTAGGTTACTTTACATCTTTAAGCTAGGATGTTTACCGTGACCGTCCTAGTATAAGTAAAGTAGTAAGGTTAGGTTACTTTACATCTTTAAGCTAGGATGTTTACCGTGATCGTCCTAGTATAAGTAAAGTAGTAAGGTTAGGTTACTTTACATCTTTAAGCTAGGATGTTTACTGTGATCGTCCTAGTATAAATAAAGTAGTAAGGTTAGGTTACTTTACATCAAGCTAGGATATGTACCGTGATCGTCCTAGTATAAGTAAAGTAGTATGGTTAGGTTACTTTACATCTTTAAGCTAGGATGTTTACCGTGATCGTCCTAGTATAAGTAAAGTAGTAAGGTTTGGTTACTTTACATCTTTAAGCTAGGATGTTTACCGTGATCGTCCTAGTATAAGTAAAGTAGTAAGGTTAGGTTACTTTACATCTTTAAGCTAGGATGTTTACCGTGATCGTCCTAGTATAAGTAAAGTAGTAAGGTTAGGTTACTTTACATCTTTAAGCTAGGATGTTTACCGTGATCGTCCTAGTATAAGTAAAGTAGTAAGGTTAGGTTACTTTACATCTTTAAGCTAGGATGTTTACCGTGATCGTTCTAGTATATGTAAAGTAGTAAGGTTAGGTTACTTTACATCTTTAAGCTAGGATGTTTACCGTGATCGTCCTAGTATAAGTAAAGTAGTAAAGTTAGGTTACTTTACATTTTTAAGCTAGGATGTTTACCGTGATCGTCCTAGTATAAGTAAAGTAGTAAGGTTAGGTTACTTTGCATCTTTAAGCTAGGATGTTTACCGTGATCGTCCTAGTATAAGTAAAGTAGTAAGGTTAGGTTACTTTACATCTTTAAGCTAGGATGTTTACCGTGATCGTCCTAGTATAAGTAAAGTAGTAAGGTTAGGTTACTTTACATCTTTAAGCTAGGATGTTTACCGTGATCGTCCTAGTATAAGTAAAGTAGTAAGGTTAGGTTACTTTACATCTTTAAGCTAGGATGTTTACCGTGATCGTCCTAGTATAAGTAAAGTAGTAAGGTTAGGTTATTTTACATCTTTAAGCTAGGATGTTTACCGTGATCGTCCTACAGTAAGGTTAGGTTATTTTACATCTTAAGCTAGGATGTTTACCGTGATCGTCCTACAGTAAGGTTAGGTTATTTTACATCTTTAAGCTAGGATGTTTACCGTGATCGTCCTAGTATAAGTAAAGTAGTAAGGTTAGGTTACTTTACATCTTTAAGCTAGGATGTTTACCGTGATCGTCCTAGTATAAGTAAAGTAGTAAGGTTAGGTTACTTTACATCTTTAAGCTAGGATGTTTACCGTGATCCTCCTAGTGTAAGTAAAGTAGTAAGGTTAGGTGACTTTACATCTTTAAGCTAGGATGTTTACCGTGATCGTCCTAGTATAAGTAAAGTAGTAAGGTTAGGTGACTTTACATATTTAAGCTAGGATGTTTACCGTGATCGTCCTAGTATAAGTAAAGTAGTAAGGTTAGGTTACTTTACATCTTTAAGCTAGGATGTTTACCGTGATCGTCCTAGTATAAGTAAAGTAGTAAGGTTAGGTTACTTTACATCTTTAAGCTAGGATGTTTACCGTGATCGTCCTAGTATAAGTAAAGTAGTAAGGTTAGGTTACTTTACATCTTTAAGCTAGGATGTTTACCGTGATCATCCTAGTATAAGTAAAGTAGTAAGGTTAGGTTACTTTACATCTTTAAGCTGGGATGTTTACCGTGATCGTCCTAGTAAAAGTAAAGTAGTAAGGTTAGGTTACTTTACATCTTTAAGCTAGGATGTTTACCGTGATCGTCCTAGTAAAAGTAAAGTAGTAAGGTTAGGTTACTTTACATCTTTAAGCTAGGATGTTTACCGTGATCGTCCTAGTATAAGTAAAGTAGTAAGGTTAGGTTACTTTACATCTTTAAGCTAGGATGTTTACCGTGATCGTCCTAGTATAAGTAAAGTAGTAAGGTTAGGTTACTTTACATCTTTAAGCTAGGATGTTTACCGTGATTCTCCTAGTGTAAGTAAAGTGGTAAGGTTAGGTTACTTTACATCTTTAAGCTAGGATGTTTACCGTGATCGTCCTAGTATAAGTAAAGTAGTAAGGTTAGGTTACTTTACATCTTTAAGCTAGGATGTTTACCGTGATCGTCCTAGTAAAAGTAAAGTAGTAAGGTTAGGTTACGGTACTTTACATCTTTACGCTAGGATGTTTACCGTGATCGTCCTAGTATAAGTAAAGTAGTAAGGTTAGGTTACTTTACATCTTTAAGCTAGGATGTTTACCGTGATCGTCCTAGTAAAAGTAAAGTAGTAAGGTTAGGTTACTTTACATCTTTAAGCTAGGATGTTTACCGTGATCGTCCTAGTATAAGTAAAGTAGTAAGGTTAGGTTACTTTACATCTTTAATCTAGGATGTTTACCGTGATCGTCCTAGTATAAGTAAAGTAGTAAGGTTAGGTTACTTTACATCTTTAAGCTAGGATGTTTACCGTGATCATCCTAGTATAAGTAAAGTAGTAAGGTTAGGTTACTTTACATCTTTAAGCTAGGATGTTTACCGTGATCGTCCTATTATACGTAAAGTAGTAAGGTTAGGTTACTTTACATCAAGTTAAGCTAGGATAATTTACCGTGATCGTCCTAGTAAAAGATAAGTAGTGCGTATTTATAAACCTTCCCAGAGTTCAGACTACACCAGCCGCCCACACGCAGAACTCAGGGAAAGTGGGCGTAAGAAAACACTGAGATTGGGCTGCATTTTCCCTAACCCTTTGAGAACGAGGCCATTCATGAGCTAAATATATCGGCCATTATTTTGTATCCGGAAAACAACAGCAGAGGCCGTATTACTGCAGAAGGAGAGAATTACTCGTGGTATTTTTAGTGGATGACTATGAGACGTCGTTTTAACCCTTTCAAGCATATGACTACATGTTTTGCATTTTTACTAGAGCCTCTGCGGTCGAGTGGTGAGCACGCTCACGTGTGAATCTGCTTGACCTGGGTTCGATCCCAGCCCAGGCGGACATTTAGTGGGTGTTGTAGTACGTCCTAGCATGTTTCACATACTTGCACCCAGTCGGGGGACACCTCGACGACGTATGCAGACTAATAACACACATAACAAAGCCAATCCAACACTTCCTCTCTCTCTCCAACACCTCTTCTCCCCTCTCTACACTCTTCAGAAAGAAAAAAATTGGGAAAGTAGAATGTAGATACGATGTGCCGTTGTAAAGGCTTATCCCTCAATACCTTCACCTGACCTGACTACCCACAGGTGATTTTATTTTACTTGGAAGCTTCATTTGGACTTTTGATTCCCTGAGGTTTTTCGTAAGGTGAGTTAGATAATTTGACAATAGTGTTAAGATTCGATTACGCATATATTTTCTGTTTTCTGGCTATTATTATTATACGATTGTATTCAGATTATTAAGGGAACATGGAAATCAGAGTTGATTGAGATAGTCTTTACCTTTATAATTCCCACAGATCCTTCCTAAAATGTAAACAAATCGTCTAATGATAGCCAGAACAAACTTTCAAAATTCGTTATAATCTTGAGGGTTAATAGATGAGAAAATATATATCGGTGTCTGACATCTGACATCGTAACTCCCGAGCAAGCAGTATTGCCAACACATATCACTGGGTGACGGCCAAATGTTCCAAGTGTTTTCTGGACCCCCTTCTCCCTTACAGTATGTTTAGACCCATTATTTGGCAATTTTAAGAAGTTCGCCCCATTAGTTTGGTAATTTTAAACCTTTCGCCCCATTTATATGGCAATGTTAAGACCTTGCGTGCTATTCACGTGTCGAGGTTTCCTGGCGAGCGAGAGCGAGCCTATAGTTTTGGAGGAACAGGCCTTAGGCCGGGACATTCTTCTTAAAAAAATAAAAATAAAATAAAAAATAAAATAATCGCAAAGGGGGTGCGGGGTCTTGGGGGGGTATTTGTAAGCGTAATGGAAGTCTAGGGAGCATACGGAACGCCCCCCCCCCCACCTAATTCTGTTTAATCCTACCATGTCATAATTTATGACCTCTTTCAGTATCCTGGCCAATATTGTATACACTCCGTGACATAAATCGTGGCCTTGAGTTTTCGAAGCTATCTCGAACTACATTGAACCTTCTCATTAATTCTTTGTCCATTATTTACATTCCGGAGCTTCGTTTTTTGGTGTGGGAGGGTTCATATTATTGGACCAGGGTTATAGTCTATTCGCTGTAAGTAGGCGACAAATCATGACCTCTAACCTCTGTAATTAATAAACCGACTAGAATAATCGAGCAAATATTTCTACCATTTGGGAAGAGCCAGTCAAGGAATAGATGTGGAAATTTACAGCCAATTTGTTCTAGCCCTTTTTGAGTTACATAGGATAGAAGTAATGATTTCTCGCCTACTTACAGCGAATATACTATAGTGTCTTGGTGGGTACAGGCACTCACAAAATATCACGGTCCTCTTATGGTTTTAATTATGCAAGTACAGTATATCCATCGGGACTAATTATGCAAGTACAGTATATCCATCGGGACTAATTATGCAAGTACAGTATATCCATCGGGACTAATTATGCAAGTACAGTATATCCATCGGGACTAATTATGCAAGTACAGTATATCCATCGGGACTAATTATGCAAGTACAGTATATCCATCGGGACTAATTCATGGCTGTAATTTCGAGCAATCTGTTTTAATCTGTTCCCTAATCTAAAAAAAAACAACCTTCCCAGACTTCTCTCAAAATAGAAAATGCCGCCCTCCCAGAACTCCTTCAAGCTAAGTTTTGTACATTTTTCGATATAAAATGTCCCGGCCAAAGACCGATTTAATTTAAGCTACAGGCTCGCTATCGCTCGTCAATAAAAAAACTCGACATCTGAATGAGGTGAAGCGTCTTATTATCGCCAAACTAATTGGGTGAAACGTCTTAAACTCTTCCATTTTCGGAGCGAAACAAGGGAGATCCAAAAACACCCCGAAAGGACCAAATAGGGTAAAATATTATGTTATATTTTTATTTTCGTTTAAATATTTATTTTTATTTTTGTTTTAA
This sequence comes from Paralithodes platypus, assembly GCA_032716605.1. Taxonomy (NCBI): domain Eukaryota; kingdom Metazoa; phylum Arthropoda; class Malacostraca; order Decapoda; family Lithodidae; genus Paralithodes; species Paralithodes platypus. The sequence goes on along the minus strand of CM064486.1, from coordinate 38,240,381 downwards.
TTTATCTGCAGGATTTCTTCTTTTCTTTGATAATCGTCAAATTCTTGTTTATTCCTATTTATCTTCTTTTTCTTCTTCTCCCTCTTTCTTTATCACCCATTCTTCTTCTTCTTCGTTTTAACCTTCTTCTTTTTCTTCTTAGTTCTTCCTTTCTTTCTTTATCACCTCCCAGACAGATATTGACGAGGAAGGAGAGCCTGTCGTTACGAACTTCCTCCATCTCCTTCCCCTCCCGTCTCTTCTTCTTTTTCTTCTTCTTCTCTCCCTCTTCTTCTTCTTCTGCTCTCCCTCTTCTTCTTCTTCTTCTTCTACTCTTCTCCTGGTTTATCCTTCTTCCCCTTCTCCTTCTCCTGCTAATACAATGTACGTCATCCACGTTGGATCCAACGATGTACAGCGAACCCGGTCGGAAGATTTGCTTTTAAAGTACCAGCAGCTGATCAAGTCGTTTAGGGAGAAGTCATCAAGGATCATCGTCTCAGGAATCGTCCCCCGGCTTGGTGTAGAGAGCCGATTTTACAACATAGCCACCAGCACAAATCGTTGTCTAGCAAACCTCTGCAGGAAGGAAAACGTGGGATTCGTCGACACCTGGGACAATTTCTACTACGATGACTATTTATTTTCGGACGATGGAGTTCATCTGAACCAGGTGGGAGCAGCACGTTTTGGGCGTCTTCTCAACGATGCGGTGAAGGATTTTCGGAGAAGAAATCGACTCAGCACAGGACAACCAGGAAGGAGGACCGAAGACAGCGAGGGCAGCAACCTGCGAAGGAATTAAATGCTAATCTGTCAAAAACCGCGAATTTGGATAAAGCTCCACCAACACGACCCAAATTCAAAACCGCCAGGGATAACAACCGAGGACCGATGTCAGCCATGAATGTAAATGTAGATCCGATCAGAACCAAAAAAATTTATTAAAGAACGTTCTGGGAGTTCTAAAACCGCAACTTTAAAGGTTTTCTATGCAAACGCTCGTAGCATACGCAATAAATTTTCAGATTTAGAGGAACTAGTGTTTTCTGAAAATTATGATGTGATTGGTATAACAGAATCTTGGCTCAATACAATAGATAGAGACTTTGTAGCAGAGTATTCACTTCCCGGTTATGTAATGTTTGAGAAAAGCCGAATAAATAAAAATGGAGGTGGCGTTTTATTTTATATCAAAGAAAGTCTTAACCCGACCCTCTTGTCAAAACCTCAAATTGTGAACGTCGACACATCTTTTGTGCCAATAAAGAATGATAAAGGTACAAAAATAATACTTGCATTAATATACAGACCTCCAGCTCATTCAGTGCAAACTGACCGAGAAATTTATGAACAAATTGCAGATGTAAGTAACTCACAAGAGACCGTATTTTTTGGCGACATTAATTTACCTGTGACCAAGTGGGGCGATACTCTTACTTCACACTCCGGACATGACTTGTATACGAACTTGCAAGAGAGTTTGCTTTATCAATTGGTTCGAACACCGACCCGTGGTAATAACGTTCTTGACATTGTACTTGCAACAAAAGAAGAATTAATAGAGAATTTGAATGTTGGTGATGAATTCAGTAACAGCGACCATCGTACGATAACTTTCACTTTAAACTTTAATAGTAACGAACCAAATAGTAGCATCGAAAAAGTCCCTAATTTCAAGAAAGCAAACTTCCATAAACTTAGAGCTATGTTTAAAGAAACTGACTGGAGCATTTTAATTAACAATAACGACATAAATACATCTTGGAAATTATTCGAAACCACTTACCTAAAAGCAGTGCAAGACTGCATACCATCGAAAATACGGCGTCCAGGCCATAATAATAAGCCCAAATGGTGGAATAAAGATATTTCAAACTGCCTGCTTGCTAAAAAATTTGCTAATGATAGATTAAAATCCTCACAAAATGACGAAGAACGGGTGAAATTTGTAGAGCTACGACGCAAAGCCAAAAAGTTAATTAAGCAAAGTAAAAAGACCCTAGAGTTACATATTGCGAATCAAAGTAAAACAAACCCGAAAGAATTCTATAGTTATATCAGAAAGAAAAAAGTAGTTACTTCAACTGTTGGACTGTTAGTCGATGAAAATGGAGAATACACCAAAGACGAAGTACAAATGAGTAATGCCCTCAATACCTTCTTTGCATCAGTTTTTACAACAGAAGACCTCAGTGATATCCCTACACCCATCGCCGATTCAGATTGATAATTCAAATGTTCTAAGCAATATCACCGTTACAGAGAGAGAAGTATTGAATTGTTTAGATAAACTCAAGGTAAATAAAACGCCTGGACCTGATACAATCTCGCCTAGAGTTCTAAAGGAAGCTAAGGATGAGCTCTCCAAACCACTGACATTACTATTCAATAAATCCTTGCAGTCTGGAACTATGCCTGATCAGTGGAAGATAGCCAACGTAACACCGATATTCAAAAAAGGCAGCAAATCCCTACCCAGTAACTATCGTCCAATTAGCTTAACCTCAGTTGTATGTAAAATGCTAGAAACGGTCATAAGAGACAGACTCGTAAATCACTTAGAGGAAAATAACATACTTAAAGATACTCAACACGGCTTTCGTAAAAAACGTTCCTGTTTAACAAACCTCTTAGACTTCTTCCACGATATCCTCAACCTCTACGATGAGAGTAAAGCTGTAGATATTATATACCTTGATTTTCAAAAGGCCTTTGACAAAGTTCCCCACAAACGTTTACTGCTAAAACTAAAAGCGCATGGAATACAAGATGGTGTGTTGAAATGGATAGAAAATTGGCTCAGCGACAGAAAGCAAAGAGTAGTCATAAACGGTAAGGCATCTAAATGGACCAATGTAAGTAGCGGGGTACCCCAGGGATCGGTACTAGGACCAATTCTCTTTCTAATTTACATCAACGACATAGGTGAGGGTCTCACCTGTACAATCTCAAAATTTGCTGACGATACAAAAATTGCAAATAGCGTACTCTCAAAAGAACAAGTTGACGATATGCAACACAATCTAGATAAATTGTCACATTGGGCCCAAATTTGGCAAATGAGTTTCAATGCGGATAAATGTAAAGTACTACATATCGGATACCTAAATGAGAAAGCAAACTATTCGATGAATGGCACTCAGCTTAAGAATGTAAACAGAGAAACCGATCTGGGAGTAACAATATCGAGTAACTTAAAACCGAGTCAACAATGTTCAGAAGTTGTTAAGAAGGCAAACAAAATAATTGGCTTTCTAGGCAGGTAATTTGAGCATAAATCCAAAGACGTTATCCTAACCCTTTACAATTCCTTAGTCCGCCCTCTTCTGGAATACTGCGTTCAATGCTGGTGCCCTTATTACCAAAAAGACATAAACAAGCTAGAACGAGTTCAACGTAGAGTTACCAAAATGATACCTAGCCTAAAGAACAAACCATACAAAGAGCGTCTTAGAGAATTAAATCTATTTCCTTTAACCCAGCGCAGATTAAGAGGTGACTTAATTCAAGTGTTCAAAATCATCAAAGGCATCGACAATATGAACTGTAGTAAGTACTTCACTATCGACCAATCTAATTACACGCGGGGAAACGGTTGCAAAATTATTGGTAAATCTTTTAACTCACACGAATCTAAGAATTTCTTCTTCAATCGAGTTGTAAACTTGTGGAATGGGCTTCCCCGAGACGTTATAGACTGCAGCACCGTTGATTCATTTAAATTGCGCCTAGACAAATATCTCGCATCAAACCCGCGACTGACTGCGTTTGTAAATGAATAACTTTATTTTATCCTCCCCTCAGTTACTAACCCATATGTCCCCTACTAACTTCCTAGTCCTGCCACGGACATTAGTTCCAGGACAGTAGTTCCCTTTCCAATGTTCCCTTACCCACTCTAAACCACTGTTTGGACACTTGATCCTCAATGTTTTGGAGGACAAGCAGCCTAGAAGGGTCACTAGATCTGTTGTTGCTTGATTTCCTTTGTACTCCTTTGTACTCCTTGTTCGTCTTCTTTTTTCTTTCTCCTTATCCTTTGTTCGTCTTCTTGTTTCTTCTTCTGCCTTCTCCTCCTCCTTTTACTCTTGTACTGGTTTCTTATTCTTTCCTTCTACTCATCCTTGTTCGTCTTCTTCGTGTTCTCCCTCCTCCTCCTTTCTCTCCACCCTATCATCATCATCTCTTCTTCCTCCTCCTCCACACCACCTCTTGCTTCTTCTCTTTCCCTCATCTTCCTCTTCTTTCCCATTTCTTCTTTTTCTGTTTATTCGTCGTCACAAATTACCCTTTTCATTATTGTTTGTCTCTGCTCCTTCTCTCCCTTCTTTTGTTTGTATTTATTTTCTTCCCTATCACCCCTCCTCTTCCTCTTCTCCTTCCTCGTCACATCGTTTTCTTCCTCTTCTTTACTTCCCTTCCTCCTCCTCCTAACGACAAATGAAAGACTGGTAAATAGCGTTAAAATCGGACCGGAATTTAGCTCTAGTGGCCATAGGATAGTGTCCTTTAACATTAAAGTAAATAATGACAAAGAAAACGAGAGCACGGAAAAAGTACCAGATTATCGAAGGGCCGACTTTAACAAACTTAGAAGGTATCTTGCCAATACTGACTGGAGTGAAATGACCGAAACTCATGATGTAAATCGATTATGGAACATATTATCTAATAACCTAAACAAAGCAATAAATACAAGCATCCCTCTACGAAACCGGCGCCCAGCAGGCAAATATAAGCCAAAATGGTGGAATAATGAAATAAAAAACATCCTCTTAGTAAAAAAGCAGGCATACCAAAAATATAAGGCAACTCAGAATAATAGCGATAAATTAGAACACGATAGACTGCGTCGAACAACCAAAAATCTCATCAAACGAAGTAAGAAGAATCTGGAACTTCATATTGCCAGCTCCAGCAAGTCCAATCCGAAAGAATTTTACAGCTATATAAGAAACATAAAAACGGTAACTTCAACAATAGGCCCACTTGTTGCGGAAATGGAGATCATACAGATAACAAAGTACAAATGGCGAATATCCTAAATAACTATTTTGCATCAGTCTTCACGTCGGAAGATACTACCGGTAGCCGACCTACCCCTACGAATCAATCAAATGGCACTGAGCTCGAAAACTTTACGATTTATGAAGACGATATCCTGTTCGCAATCAACAATTTGAAAGTTAATAAAACCCCAGGCCCTGATAAAATATCCCCAAGGATCCTAAAAGAAGCAAAACACGAATTATTAAACCCACTCGCAAATCTGTTCAACAAATCATTGAATGTTGGGATAGTTCCAAACGAATGTAAACTAGCTAGTGACGCCCATATACAAAAAAGGAAATAAGTCCTCTCCCGGCAATTATCGACCAATTAGCTTAACATCGGTAACGGGCAAATTAATGGAAACCATTATAAGGGACAAAATAGTAAAACATTTGGAAGAAAATAATTTAATAAAAGATTCCCAGCATGGTTTTAGAAATAAACGTTCATGCTTAACAAACTTACTCGATTTCTTCAATGATGTTTACAAATCATATGATAAGGATAGAGCAGTTGATATAATATATCTCGATTTTCAGAAAGCTTTCGATACCATACCCCACAAGAGACTAATTGACAAAATAAAAGCTCATGGCATAACAGGAAAATCTCTGAAATGGCTCGAAAATTGGCTCTCAGACCGTAAACAACGAGTTGTAATAAATGGTGAAGAATCTGATTGGTGCAAAGTAAATAGTGGCGTTCCCCAGGGTTCGGTATTAGGTCCTATTCTTTTTATAATTTACATAAACGACTTAGACGAAGGAATAAAATGCAAAATTTCGAAATTTGCTGACGATACAAAAATTACTAATAAAGTAACCTCAACAGTACATTGGCAAAAACTACAAGGTGACCTAGACACTTTAGTAAACTGGGCAGAAAAATGGCAAATGAAATTCAACATAGAAAATGCAAAGTATTACACATCGGTAGTAACAACGCTAAAAAAGATTACTCAATGAACAACATTAAACTATCAAATACAAATAATGAAAAGGATCTGGGAGTTATAATATCAAGTGACCTGAAGCCGAGTAAACAGTGTACAGAGGTAATAAAAACTGCTAATAAATTGGTGGGTTTCATCGGCAGAACATTCAAATTCAAATCAGAAAAAATCATACTTACTCTATTCAACTCATTGGTGCGTCCCCATCTCGAATAATGCGTGCAATTCTGGTCACCGTACTACCGAAAGGACATAAATAAACTTGAAAAGGTGCAACGCAGAGTCACTAAAATTATACCTAGATTGCGTAATTAACCGTACGAAGAGCGCTTAAAAGAACTAAATTTGTTTAGCTTAACAAAGCGCAGAATGAGAGGTGACCTAATAGAGGTGTTCAAAATCTTCAAGGGATTCAGCAACCTAAATGTAAGCGAATTATTTACGAGCAATCAAGCAAACACGAGAAACAATGGTTATAAGATTATAGGCAAGCGTTTTCATTCTCACGAGGCGAAGCATTTCTTCTTCAACCGCGTTGTGAATAATTGGAACAGACTACCCTCGAACATTGTAAACTGTAATACTGTCGAAACATTTAAGAACCATCTGGATAAACACATGGCAAATAACCCCCGATTAACACATTTTCTTTCAGAATAACGCGCAACGAAATGTCAACGCATACCGCAATGTATATTGATTTTCATACATCTGTTCCCTTTCAGAATTGTAGTAAATAGAGTTAGCTTAGATTACAAATCAACTTCTTTTTTCTCCCTGTCCTATCCGAATTTCCGTGTCAGTTTTTCAATACTACATGGTATTTTTCCTATCTGTTTCCATGCCAGCATTAGCTGGAGGGAGTGGTGGGCCTAGTGGGTGGGGAGGAGCCTTCTTCTTTGCTATCCTTTTCTCTACCTCGTAGTCAGTAGATTAGTAGTTTTAGATATCCAAACTGCCCCGTAAGGACCAATAGGTCTGTTGCAGTTTGTATTCCTTTGTATTCCTTTGTATTCCTTTGTATTCCTCCTCCTCCTCCTCCTCCTCCTCCTCTTCTTCATTCCCCCTTCTCTATCCTTTCTTCACCTCTTCTCGTCCTCCTCCTCTTCATCATCATCTCCCATCTCTCCCATCCCTCTTCCCTTTCTCACCTCTTCTCCCTTCCTTCTCTCCTCACCAAACTCTCTCCTATTTCATCTCTTCTTTCCTTTCACCCTCCTCCTTCACCTTCAACCTCTCCTCCTCCTCTTCCTCTTTCCTATCTTTTTCATCCACCTCCTACTTCTTTTTCTTCGACCTCTCCTCTCCCTCCTCTTTTTTCTTCCTCCTCCCCTTGCTCCTCGTTATTGCTCGCCTTAATGTAATTTCCTCTCATTTGATGACATGAGACAAAAGATTCCTTCCGTTGCTAAGAGAGAGAGAGAGAGAGAGAGAGATACATACATACACAAACAATATCAGAAAGGTGTTTGATATATATATATATATATATATATATATATATATATATATATATATATATATATATATACCGGTATATATATATATAATTATATATATATATTATTTATTTATATATATATATTTACCGGTATATATATAATTATATATATATATTTTTTTTTTTTTTTTTTTTTTTTTAATTGGGGGCATACACCCATCTCTGCTTCGACCAAGTGACATCACTAATGGGACGTCACAATTATCCACTAACTCCAGGTTCCTATTTACTGTTAGGTGAACAGAGGCAAAACGTGTAAGGAGGCTGCCTGTCCGTCTAGCCCTGCCCATATATATACTGTATATAGAAGAAAAAAAAACAGGCAAGCACACACACACACACACACACATGGTGGCCGAGCACGCTTAGTCACTGTATTGGGAGCGCTAGCTCTGGTGTCGGGGATTCGATGCCACACACAGGCAGGGTATGTTCTCTCAAAAAACTGTCCTCGGCCGTGAAGGCTAGTTCTGGACGGACTGTCTCGGGGGACCCACAAAGTCTCCTGCCCACGTCCTAGTCCCTCGGGGGTCTGTAGGCGGTCTCGTTAGCAGCCAGGATCAGTTTGTTGATCCCTTAGGATAAGATCTAAGTTAAGTTTGTGTATGTTCAGCCTCATTGGCTGCCAGCTTCAAATATACCGATTATTATTTGTACACACACACACACACACACGCACACACACATAGGTAGAGGCATTGATTAAGACAAACCATTAGATATAAGCGGGTGATGGTTCCTGATACTTCCAAGACATAATACTATGTTGGTGTGGGAGGTGGGTAGTGGGACACAGACAATATAAACATGAACAGGCAGACATACAGTACATGTAGACATACACGGAACAAGGTACAGACAAGTAGACAAAGATATAATTATGTAGCCAGTAAGATTAACATACAGACACAGATTTACAGATTTTGTTTTTGTTTGTTTTTTTTTTCTATGTGATTGAGGGAGGCAAAAGGCATAACTGCCTATAGCGAGTGCCTCCCCCATAGTTGAAATAGTGACAGGGCCAAAATCAAGGGACGTTCGAGCCAAAATGCCTGGACACACGGAGTTTGAATCAATTTAAGTTATAGGAAGAGGGAAAGACTGATTCTGGGAGAGAGTTCCAGAACTCAGCTGTTGAGTAGAAGAAAGTTTGAGAGTAACGTTTCACTCTTGGGTTGGACAGTTGCACAGAGTAGGGGTGGGATTGCGTTGCAAGACGGGTACCACGTGGCCTACGTAATGGAGGTGGTATGCACTGGGATAGCTCTGAGGAACACTGATTATTATAGTAGCGATAGAATAGCGAGAGAGATGCAACATTGCGGCGGAGAGAGAGAGATTGCAGAGAGTTGGTGAGTGGACGGGAGTTAATGATACGAAAGGCCTTCCTTTCAACTTTGTCTAGGAGAGCGGTGTGAGAGGAACCTCCCCACACATGTGAACAATACTCAATACAAGGGCGCACTATGCCCCTGTACAGAACAAGAAGCTGTGCAGGGGAAAAGAACCCCCTAAGGCGGTTGAGCACACCCAGCTTCTGGGATGCTGCCTTAGAAAGACTATGTTATACATATACACACATATATTCATACAGGCAGCCAGAAGACTAACACAAAGACATAAAACACATTTTACATAGAAACACATAATTATACACATTATACAAACTTTCTTATGTGTAAAAAGGAGACAAAGGGCAAAGCTGGTTGTAACAAGTGTGGTGGACTGCCAGCAGACAAACATACAGACATACAAAGGGACATTGCCTGCAGATAACAATACACACCGAGAGAGGGGAAGGCGCAGTAGGTCAGGCCCAGGGCAACATTACTTTAGGAGCTGGAGCTGCCTAGTATACTGGAAGGAGGAAAGAGAGAGGGAATGTGTGTGTGTGTGTGTGTGTGTGTGAGAGAGAAAGAGAGATAATGTGATATCGTGTGTAGGGGGGGGGGGGGTAGTTTGTCTGGTTATTTTAAACGACACTACTACAGCGTTATGAGAAACAATTTATTAGGGAAAATAGGCACCAATAGATTCGCCATATTTTTCTCCATATAGTCTGCATGGAGGATTTTCGTTATCGACACATTGAAAAAATACCCACTTTACATACAAATCTATCTATCTATCTATCTATTGCCTGACGCCGCGATCCCCGAAGGGGTGGCCACGAACGAACCGCCCCCATGCACCTCTGTCCCCAGTCAGTCGACGCCCCTCCCCCCAACCAGCACCGCCTTCGTTCATGTAGTTCCTCACTCCATCCTTCCACCTCAGATTCGGTCTACCTCTCCCCCTCTGTCCCTCCACCTCGCTCTCGTACACCCTCTTAGTCATTCTCTCGCTTTCCATACGTTCCATATGGCCGAACCATCTCAAGTTGTTCCTTTTCACACTTTCCAGCACATCTACCTCCACACCACACCTCCTTCTTACTTCCTCATTAGTCTGTCTATCCCTCCATGTAACTCCGCACGCACTCCTTAAGTAATTCATTCCAACACAGATACTTAAAAGAGTTGACGATCTCCATAGCCTTACCGTTCAGCTTCACCTCACACTCCAAATTCATTTACCAGACCCTGCAACTCCCATTCATTATCACTCATCAGAACTGTATCATCCGCAAACAGCAGTATAGGTAGCTTCCACTCAATTCCCTCCCTTTTCAGCGATACACCAACATCCACTGCTCTTGATAGTATTTCTTTCATAACTCCATCCATATATACAGTAAACAACCACGGGGACATCACACACCCCTGTTTCAAACCAACATTCAGGTCAAAGAACTCGCTCTGCTCACACCCTCATACATGATCTTCACTGCTTTCAGCAACTTGCCCTCTACTCCGTATATTCTAAGTACTTTCCACAAACCTTCTCTATCCACTCTGTCATAGGCCTTCTCCAAGTCCATAAAGGCAACATACACATTTTGTGGGTAAAAATCTGATCTACACATCCTCTTCCCTTCCTAAAACCTCCCTGCTCGTCGCCTATCCATTTCTCCGTTCTCACTCTCACTCTCTCAATCACCTATACCCGGTCAGAGGTAAGTCCTGCGGTAGTCTCCTTGAATGATACCGTTTGTCTAATTATACAGTATATTATTATGTTTGTGTTTTATACAAAAATAGTCCTGTGTAATATGTTTTCACAATGTTGAGCATGTAGTTACTCACACATGAGCGGTTGCATATGTGACCTTCATACACTAGGTACAGTCATGGTCAATAGTCGTCTCCTACCTCCATAAATTCAACTCTGGTTATAACTAGAGTCCATTAATTATAGGTAGGTCAGTAATATTGACTAGTAACCTCTGTAACTCAAAAAGGGCTAGAGCAAACGGGCTGTACATTTCCACACTATTCCCTGGCTGACTCTTCCAAAATAGTAGAAATATTAGCTCGATTATTCCATTCCTTTCTGAGTTATTCTGTTCAAGATTATTGGCTCTATTTAAATGAATGGATTATGGCTAAATGCGAACAAATATTCTAAATAGACAGAAAAAGTAAAGCACGTTGACTGTGGTTGATAAATATTGTTGTACGAAGCCAACACTGGAACATTATTACGAGTTGTGAACGAGGAACAACACTTTGGTCTGCGGGTGTACTAAGCTAGGTTCCTACACTCACAGTAAAGGCAGGAGGTTTGGGGGGGGGGGGTTCTGAACTCCCTTTTCCCTCATGTTTAGCCTCATTATTTTTGAAGTTTTAAGATATCCGCCCCATTAGCTTCTTGATTTTAAGACCTTTCGCTCTATTCCTTTGCCAATAATAGGACCTCTCGTGCCATCTAGGTGTCGATTTTTTCCTGGCCAACGATGGCGAGCCTGTAAATTAGGAGGAACCGGCTTTTGGCCGGGACTTCTACTGAAGAATGTACACATTTATCGGTTCCATGTCATCTCAACCAGTAGACCATTTCAACCAGTAGCTCTCAACCAGTGCCAAATTAACCCAGACCAACCAAACCAGTGCCAAAATATAGTACTAACCTAACCTAACCTAACCTAACCGTATTGGTTGATTTGGTACTGGTTGAGAGCTACTGGTTGAAATGGTCTACTGGTTGAGTTGACCGGTCACCCAGAATATACAATATAGTTTTGCCCAGAAGGTTATATCATAGTACGTTATATAGTCGGACAATAGTCTATGAAGGAAGAAAGTGTTATTGGAATATTATTTTCATGTATTCTCTTTTCTCCTATTCTCATTTCCCTTTTCTCTTTACTTTTGTTCTATCTTCGCCAGTGTATGTCTCCTTCATATACATAGAACAAAAATAAGGGTGGAGGTATTGAGGGATAAGCCTTTACAACGGCACCAAAGTTTCCATTGACAAAGAGCTATGAAGATGTTAACAGCCCTATAAACCCGGCCGCTTAACCCTACACTGGCGTCTATATCCGAGCTCCTGTATATAGGTAACAATGACTTGGCAGTGGACCTCGGTGTATAGTCCCGGCCCAATTATTGCTTATGACGCCACTGACTGCTCTGCTTTGGGGGCACCGGGCTATTGCGGGAGGATGACGAAGGCAGTGAGGGAGGGAGTGGTGGGGAGAGTGAGGTTAGGGGAGTTGGGTGGTAAGGGGGTTGTATGGGTGGAAGGGAATAGGGTAGTGGCAGTAGTGTTGGGGATGGGGGTTGGTGAGAGTAGGGTAGGTTAGGGGAGGTGGATGGTATGGGCAGTTGGTGGAAATGGATGTGGTAAGGACTAAGGGGGTTGTATGGGTGGATGGGGGTAGGGGAGGTGGGTGGTAAGGGGTTGTATGGGTGGAAGGGAGTAGGGTATGTTAGGGGAGGTGGGTAGGTAGTTGACAGTGATGGCAGGGGAAATGGTAGAGGGTCGTATGGGTGGTAGGGGAGTTAGGTGGTATGGGGAGGTGTGTGGTAGGGGGGCTCTATGGGTGGTATAGGGAGTTGGGTGGTAGGGGGAAGTGTGGATGAGGGTGTTTGGGCAGGTGGGTTGTATGAGTGTTGGTAATAGGGGAAGTAGACGAGTGGCAGGGGGATTGGATATTAGGGGCAGGTAGGTGGTATAGAGAGGGTATGTGTTGGTAAGGGGAGGGGGAAGGAGAAGGTTAGGGGTAAATAACAGGTGGTAGAATAGGTAAGGGAGGTGAATGGTAGGGATGGTCAGTAGTAAGGTCGGGCAACCTAACATACCATAAGCAACCCTTGACAAACTGGTAAGATTGATGTGTTGGTGTAATTATGGTGTTTAAGGGAACTGGTTATTTTGGGGGGGTCTATTTATTTATATATTAATTTATTATTTAGTTTCCTCCCTAGACCTCCACCAAACTTTAAAAAAACATCCATTAGATCCATCTACGAGATTAATTTGTACATTTTTCGGTAGACAAATGTCACGGCCGAAGGCAGGATCCTATAAAATTACAGGCTCGCTTTCGCTCGCCAGGACAAAAAATTACACCTACCTAAAGGGCACGAAAGGTCTTAATATTGACCAATAAATGGGGCGAAAGGTCTTAAAACCGACAAACTAATGGGGCAAACGTTTTAAAATCTCAAAACTAATGGGGTTAAGCATGAGGAAGAAAGGGGGCCAGAAAAACGGCCCATCTCCCCTTAAGCCTCCAACCAAGCTCACAAATCGAATCGAATATGTTGAGTGAAAGGGGGCGAGCGGGACGTGGGAATATAGCAAGAGAAAGTGGGTTAGATAATGTTTAGAGGGAGAGAGATAGGTGACTTGTCCGCCTGATGGTTTTACTGACTCAAGCTCACAATAAGAGAACAAGAAGTCGGGATGATGTGGCGAGAAACGGTATACATTGGAGAGTGAGACAGTCTGCATAGTAACAGTGAACATAAAACATACAAAGCAGTAAGAGAAAACTAGTGAAAGAACTCTAAAACAAAGGGCCAGCCTGCCTGAGACTGAGAAGCAGGGAGAGGGAAGGAAAGGGCCGAGTTAACTGAGCTAGGCAGGGTGACAAATAAATCCATAAAAACAAACAAAACTAAACAAAATAAGAACAAAAAGCAGGGACATTGAAGGAAAGGGCCAAGTTGGACTGAGCTAGACAAGGGTAACAATCGTGTGGGCCGGAACAGGAAGTCAATGGAGAATAATAACGAGGCCAAAGAGAGAAAGAGAGGAGAGGAGAGGAGAGGAGAGAAGAGAAGAGAAGAGAAGAGAAGAGAAGAGAAGAGAAGAGGAAGAGAGAAGAGAAGAGAAGAGGAAGAGAGAGAAGAGAAGAGAAGCGGAGAGAGAGAAGAGAAAGAGGAAGAGAAAGAAGAGAAGAGAAGAGAAGAAGAGAGAGAAGAGAAGAGGAGAGGAGAGGAGAGGAGAGGAGAGGAGAGAGAGGGAGGGGGGGTGGGAGATTAAGAAGCTTCTAATGATATAGATACCGTTAAGCCCAAGACCAATAATACTAATGTTAAGCCTTTCCTCCTCTTCCGTTCCAATAATACGGTAAGCCTTCCTCCCTCTCCTTCTCCTTCCCTATCTTCTTAGTCCTCTCTCCCCCTCTCTCCTCACACAGGGTCATACTTCATACCTGGCACCGAGTATCATTATTCTCTCGCAAACAAAACTCCCATCTCTCTTAACTTCATTTATTTATTTATCTATATATTTATTTTCTTACGTATTTAGAAGAAGCAAGTCCTCCTTGGCAGACCTGGACACAACTTAAATGTAAGAGCTTTGTTCAGGTGTATTGCAAGATATCAACCATCTATAACCAGGGAGACTTTGGTAGTGTTTGTACTTGTGTTCTTCATCGAACACGAAATATACATAAAAAAAAAAAAAAAACACACACACACAAACACACAGTTTTTGAAGTAATAGATGGAGAGAATGCAACTTTTATTGTTATCCCCTAAAATGGATAGTGTCTAGGGACACTTTGCAAAACAAGCATTGCCATGTGAGAAAAATCCCCTCTACCCATGTTTGTAAATTTCTATGCAAATTTATACAAAACCCGAGAAAGCATATTGCAAATAGAGCAAACCATATAATGTGGAATTAAGGAGTATCTAAATGTACTGGTTTTGACATTCTAGATTCACCTAACATGAGTGCGTATTGAATTCATAGTAAGGCAATCATCTTGTTATAGTTCAAGCTGTTACACCCATTTACTATTTTAAACACTTCAATTAATTTACCTTTCATTCTACGAATTTCCAATGAAAAGAAATTAGAGCTTTCAAAAGATGATGCTAGCTCAGTCGTCTAATCGATAGAAAAGTTCGTAGATTTAACGAGAGAGAGAGAGAGAGAGAGAGATAATGTGGGTAAAAGAGAGCAAGGAAGGGTACGGCAGGTGGTACAAATGATGATCAGAAGACGAAAAAAGCAAAAGAGAGAAATAGAGTAGTCTAAACTTTAAAGAAAAAAAGAGAGAGAGAGAGAGAGAGAGAGAGAGAGAGAGAGAGAGAGAGAAAAAACATTATGAATTACAGACTCATTGACAAAAGGCTATACACTCTCCACACCAAAAAGAACGAGGTTGATAATAATAATAACCTATCAATCAATCCATCTATCTATTGCTGGATGCCTTACTCCTCTTTATGAGGGTGGCCATAAACAAAACGCTCACAAGCGGACCCGTCCCACATTTGAAGGACAACCCGTGCCAGTTTACTCAAGGATGGACCACTCCACTTAGGGTCCGCGTAGGAAGGATCTTTAGTTATCAAAAGTGTTAAAGGCTACCTCAAGTACTCCTTTAACTCTGTCAGGGCCTTCCAAAGTTTAATAATATCGTCTGGGGTTACCTTATGTATAACTAAATTAGGCGTTATCTATTTGAAAGGGTTTAGCATGCTTACATAATTTTGTCATAGATAATCATCGTCGGTGAAAATAAAATAACAAGGAAAAGAGCAAACTAAGGTACGAGCGAGAGAGAGAGAGAGACAGAGAGAGAGTGAAAGTGAATTAGGGAAACTAGAAACAGAAAAAAAGCGAGAATGAAGCATTGATTTTCCCGCACCCCTGCCTTGGAATGAAGTTGAGCAGTAGTGGGTGTGGGTGTGTGTGGGTGTGTGTGTGTGTGTGTGAGAGAGAGAGAGAGAGCAAGGGGGGTGTACATTGGGTGATGAGTGTGTGTGGGTGAGCTTACAGACAGAGCGGTAATTATATTGGTTATCTGGAGTGTCTGTCTGACTGATTATATCTATCTGTCTGTCTACCTGCCTATCGGTCTGTCTGTCTGTCTGTCTGATTGCCAGTTGGTCTGTGTTGCTACCTAAGTATCTCCAATATCTAGTGTTAGTCAGTCTATGCATACATCCATTCATGTATGCAGGACATATAGAATGGAATTTACCCCAGATGTGACTTACCAACACTCCGTTTACACCAGGTCCCTATTTACGTCTTCGGCGGTCTTCGTATATATCCCACTTCGTATATATCCCAGTCTATTTAACTTACTCAAGGCTGCGTTAAATAGCGTGACTTAATTTATTTCAAACTGCTCTCTCCCTCTCTTTGGAATGCTTTTAATCCCTTTCGCATTAATTTTGTCACAGCTCCTCACATTTTGTGTTATCACCCGTCTCTCTTACCTACCCTCCTCTTTTTCTTAGCTTCTCCCTCTTTCTCTTAGCTCCTCCCTTTCTTTCTCTTAGCTAATTCCTCTTCTTCTTAGCTCCACCCTCTTTCTCTTTGCTCCTCCCTCTTCGTCTTTGTTCTTACCCTTTTCTCTTAGCTCCTCCTTCTTTCTCTTACTTCCTACTTCTTCCTCTTATCTCCTCCCTCTTCCCCTTACTCTTAGCTCATCCCTCTTTCTCTTAACTCCTCCTTCTTTATCTTAGCTCCTTCCTCTTCCCCTTAGCAGATTACCTACTCTCCTTTTTTCTTAGCTCTTCCTTCTTTCTCTCATCTCCTCCCTCTTTCTCTTAGCTATTCCCCCTTTCCCTTAGCTCCTCCCTCTTTCTCTTAGCTCCTCCCTCTGTTGCTCTTTGCTCTTAGTACATCTTTCTTATTCTCTTATCTATCCCTTTTTCTAAGCTACTTCCCATCTTTCTTAGCTTCTCCCTCTTATTCTCTTAACTCCTCAATGTGTCTCTTATTTCCTCTTTCTTTAATTAAGCTCCTTCCTCTTAGCTCTTCCTACATTCTCAAAGTGTTTTTATTTTATTAGCTAGAAGGTAATTGACCTCAAACTCTTCCTGATTCTGGCTGTCTTCCCCTTACCCCCGCATCTCCCCCCCCCCCCCCCCTTCTCTCTCACTCTCTCTCTCTCTCTCTCTCTCTCTCTTTCTTCCTCTCTGTCTCATTGACTGTTTGTGTAGGTAAGGAGAGAGAGAGAGAGAGAAACTGTGTGTGTGTGTGTGTGTATGTGTAGGTAAGATCAGTGTGTGCAGGGTGAGTGACCTTAGGGCTGCTACAAGTCCTCATCATACAATTTTCCACGATTGTAGCACACACACACACACACACACACTTATAATACAACTGTCTCCTTTCCCCTTCCTCTATCTGTTTTTTATGAGAAGATAATTCCAAACCTGTAGTGTAGTGTACTATTATAGTGAATCTGAGTCTCACACAATTTTTAACATTACGCATGCCCCTCACGATCCCAGTATCTTGCATATATACAGTACCGGTATATATATTTTTTTTCTTGTACTCGTTAGGCAAATGAAACACAGAGCTGCGAGCTCTCGTTTGTATTCCAAGACATTTTCCGGCAGAGAAGAAAGGGAGTCAACTTATCTTTCCCAACCCGTGACAGTTACCAATCAGTAAGAAAAAATGAATTAATATTTGACAAATATCACAAAGCAACAAATACAATGAGTTAAAAAAAAAAAAAAAAAAATCAATGGCATACAATGACACTAACACGTACAAAACAAATATAAGAATATATATACAATAGACAACCATGCAAACAATACGAACTATAAACAGCATGGCACGCACTTAGTATTATATACATCACCCATATCTCTTATTTTCTACTATCCCCCCCCCCCCTCTCTCTCTCTCTCTCTCTCTCTCTCTCTCTCTCTCTCTCTCTCTCTCTCTCTCTCTCTCTAATCTATCTATGTATCTATACATATCCTTACTTTGTTCACAACAAATTAGTACACTACAATACAGCCTAGGCTAGAATCCCCCACCATAACCTGGTCTTACCTATTGTAACCTAATCTAACATGGCCCACCTTAATATATAATGGTTTACGCTCAACTTTGCTTTGCCGAGGTGCTAATCTCCGAGTCTTAACCCTTGTTCTAAGAATCTAAGTCAACTACCCAACCTGGTACACTGGGGGCTAATCTATTATAACCAGTCCTAACCCAGCCTAACCTAAAAGTGAAGGATTGGTTAAGGAGGGATGGGCGTATTTATTTGATCATTTATGTATTTTGTTTTTATTATTTGATTATTTTCCTCTTTAGACCTCCATCAAGCTTAAAAAAACACCCGCCCAATACCCTCCTTCAAGATAAATTTGTGCTTATTTTTATAGAAAAAATTCCCGGCCGAAGGCCGGTTTATCTTAAATTACAGCTCGCTATCGCTCGCCAGGAAAAATCGACACCTAAATGACACGAAAAGTCTTAATATTGACAAAGACATGGGGCGATAGGTCATAAAATCGCCAAACTAATAGGCTGAACATCATAAAATCTGAAAACTAATGGGGCTAAACATGAGGTAGAAGGAGGGCCAGAAAAACGACCCATCTCCCCTTAAGTTTGCCTGGATTTGAGTTATATAGCATTAAATTACTCTAATAACCCCAATCCCTAACCACACCAACAACCTAACCCCCAACCCTACCATCACCCATACTCGAAAACCCCTCCACCATCCCAAACCTACCTCCACCACCACCCCTACCTTCAACCTCATCAACAACCCTACCTCAACACTACCACTACCACTACCCCAACCAACAACACTACCCCACCCCCTAACCACCATCACAACTCCAACCCCACCACTATCCCAATCCCCAACCTCACCAACACCCCTTTCACCAACCCTACCACTCTCAACTTTCTCTTCATAATTGCTGAGGGGCACAGGACCCTGGGTGGGTCTTTGGTTTCCCGGGCGTTTCCGCACCCTCCTCAGCTCCCCGCCATGAAGTGGCTTCGGTCACCCAGGCTTTATTGTGGTCGGCAGGGAGGGTTCTGTGTGGGCGCTTGGTTATGGCCTTGGCCTTGCTCGGGGCCTTGGGGCTGTTCGGCCAGGCAGCTTGGGGAACAACAACAGCAACCCTACCACTACCCCACCCCCAACCTCATCAACAAACCTACCCCCAACCCAACCACCATAACCCCACCACTACCCCAAACCCAAACCTCATCAAAAATACTATCCCCAATCCAACCACCCCCTACCCCCAAACCCCGCCACCGTCCCGACATAGATGAGGGTCTCACCTGTACAATCTCAAAATTTGCTGACGATACAAAAATTGCAAATAGCGTACTCTCAAAAGAACAAGTTGACGATATGCAACACAATCTAGATAAATTGTCATGTTGGGCTCAAATTTGGCAAATGAGTTTCAATGCGGATAAATGTAAAGTACTACATGTCGGATACCTAAATGAGAAAGCAAACTATTCGATGAATGGCACTCAGCTTAAGAATGTAAACAGAGAAACCGATCTGGGAGTAACAATATCGAGTAACCTAAAACCGAGTCAACAATGTTCAGAAGTTGTTAAGAAGGCAAACAAAATAATTGGCTTTATAGGCAGGTCATTTGAGCATAAATCCAAAGAAGTTATCCTAACCCTTTACAATTCCTTAGTCCGCCCTCTTCTGGAATACTGCGTTCAATCCTGGTGCCCTTATTACCAAAAAGATATAAACAAGCTAGAACGAGTTCAACGTAGAGTTACCAAAATGATACCTAGCCTAAAGAACAAACCATACGAAGAGCGTCTTAGATAATTAAATATATTGCCTTTAACCCAGCGCAGATTAAGAGGTGACTTAATTCAAGTGTTCAAAATCATCAAAGGCATCGACAATATGAACTGTAGTAAGTACTTCACTATCGACCAATCTAACTACACGCGGGGAAACGGTTGCAAAATTATTGGTATATCTTTTAACTCGCACGAATCTAAGAATTTCTTCTTCAATCGAGTTGTCAACTTGTGGAATGGGCTTCCCCGAAACGTTATAGACTGCATCACCGTTGATTCATTTAAACTCCGCCTAGACAAATATCTCTCATCAAACCCGCGACTGACTGCGTTTGTAAATGAATAACTTTATTTTATCCCCCCCTCAGTTACTAACCCATCTGTCCTCTACTAACTTCCTAATCCTGCCACGGACATTAGTTCCAGGGCAGTAATTCCCTTTCCAATGTTCCCTTACCCACTCTAAACCACTGTTTGGACACTTGATCCTCAGTGTTTTGGAGGACAAGCAACCTAGAAGGGTCACTAGATCTGTTATTGCTTGATTTCCTTTGTACTCCTTTGTACCCTACCACTACCCCAGCTCCAACCTCATCAACACCTTTACCCCTTCCCCCCCCCCCCTACCTTCACCATACCACCCCACCA
Organism: Paralithodes platypus; assembly: GCA_032716605.1. Classification (NCBI taxonomy): domain Eukaryota; kingdom Metazoa; phylum Arthropoda; class Malacostraca; order Decapoda; family Lithodidae; genus Paralithodes; species Paralithodes platypus. Next base: position 38,220,330 of record CM064486.1, on the reverse strand, counting down.
CTACCCCCAACCCCAACCCAACCACCATCACCCCTCTCCCACAACCCCTCCACCCTCCCACCACAACCCCAACCCCCAACCTCATCAACAAGCCTCTCTTTCCATTGGGCATTCCGACGTATTTGACCTTTGACGTCTACCGGTGTGGCTGGTGACGTCACGGATACGTCACAGAGGTGGGGGTGTTAAAGGTGACAGCTTTTGAAATGTGAAGGAAGTTATTTACGCTCACCGGACGTAGGCTGTGGGGTGTGCAGTCACCCAAAAACAAGCCTGGACGCAATACTTTCGTTTTATGATATTATATTTATCTATGGGAAACATTGGTTGGATATATATTGAAAAAAAGTAATAAAGATATATGAGTTAACTAGAGGGTCACTCGGTCAAGACTCGGTAGAGCACATACCTCCGCCTACACTGGCTCTGTCAAACAATAAACTTAATGCACAATAATGACACCAGTGTGACAGAAGCTAAGAAGCATATGTTATGTACGGATTGCCTCTTAAATTGAGTCACTCATTCCCTGGCTCATAACCCATCTGCCCATCAAATTTCGTAAAAATCGGTTGATAACTTTGTGAGATATCTTGTTTACAGACAGATAGACTGTCAAACAAACGAAGGCGAAAACATAACCTCTGTCCAACTTTGTTGGCGGAGGTAATAAATGACAAGCTGCATCTGTATACCAAATTGTATAGTTATTATAAAAAATATGAATGAGATAGCCAAAATAGATTGGCTAAATGCTCTATAATCCTCAAGGAGTTAACACAGCATTATTCCAACTGTCTACTATTATCTGTCTATACAGAAGTAACATATTTCAGATTCGCTTTTGTAATGACTATAATAAAAAAATGTATATTTATAAAAAAAAAAAAAAAAAATGTAAAACTTTGATTTACCCACAATTAGGAATAGATCATATAGGAATCAAAATATAGTCAAAATCTATATCTCGGAATACACAAAATGTTAGTTAGTCCAGCTATACCTATTAACCATTTCAGTGTGTTGATCCCTCTTTTTATATATTATTATTATGACCATAACAGATTATTTTATTTAGTTTATGAAGGACCTGTGAGAGTCAATGGATTAATTTATAAATTAGATTCCCTGATGGCCTTCATAATCTTAATAAATATCGTGCAGTGATAGGCAACATATAATTAAAATTATGGCATCGTACTGAAAGTCTTACTATTAACCCCTTGAGGATTATGACATGTTTTGACACGTTTATTCTGGCGGTTACTATAGTGTATTCAGAGTAGGAAGAGTACGTGGAAGTCAGAGGATTAAATGGGAGAGTCTTTACCCTTTCAATATCCACAGATAATCCTTAAGCTGTATAAAATCGTCTAATGATAGCGAGAATAAACTGTCAAAACGCGTCATGATCCTCAAAGGGTTAATCGAGCACCATACTTTTTTTGTTTTACTTATTCATAATTTTTCATAGCCTCAGATGTTCACAACTGGGAGACTTGCAAGCAATGGACTAAATTCCGACTAATTCTAATATCCTTAACTATTTTCAATGTTGTCCAGACAATTTAATCCAGCTCACTGAATGCTAATCAAGAACAATAATTAGTAAAGAGGTAGTGACTAACTGAAACTTGTCATCCAAACGAACTATTGACGTTACTTCACTATATTGTGCTTATAAGTTTGCCAAACTAGCAGACAACCAAGAATTGTGGAATAGAATACGAATATAATTATACAGCAACTACAAATACTAGCCATATTATAACACCTTACTACAATGACGCCCTTCCTTTTGTCTAACGAAATAAATATACTATTACCAATACAAACAGTGGAGTGATATCAGATACATTTATACTCACTTCTTAATTCTTTGTTCTATGGAAAATAAAACGGTCTTCGTATAAGTCTAATAATGCGGCCGACAACTAGACTATGGGTTTCTTCACAGTGACCATAATGTGTGTGTGTGTGTGTGTGTGTGTGTGTGTGTGTGTGTGTGTGTGTGCTTTTTATTTATTTCATTTTATTTAGTTTGTGTTTATTTGTTTATTTTTTTCAGATTCGTTTGATTGCGAACAATCCAGAAATCCTTCTAGGGCCCATCATTGTCATTTTAAATCCTTATTGTTTCTACTTGTTGATCTTGGATGGCGTTGTTAAGCAAATATACGCTTTTGAACTAGTTCAACTAGCATACGTGTCTTATTTCAAGTTACTTTCACATAACTCAAATACAATCCGCAAATGAGAGGAGCCCCGCCGATGGAACTATATGGACGCATTATTTACGGTAAATCAAATATGAGTGTAACAAGTAAGAGCATAGCACATAATATGGACCAGAAAAAAAATAGACGATACAGATTATACCAATTGGAAAGTATTCCAGTTGGGGAGGATACCAAATGCAGGTTTACCAGGTGTGAGATTATACTATATGGGGAGAGCATATCAGAAAGAGATTATACCTTATGACAAATAGCCTATACTTATTTGGAAGTGTACCAAATATTTGTTGTTACCACATGCAAAGTATGCCACTTAGGGATCATATCCTATAGATATAATATAATATAGAGGGTATGCTAACTGGTCATTATACCAAAAAGAGAGTATACCATATGAGGAAAAGCATGTACAAATTGACCAGTAGAATAATTGGGGAGTATACCAAAGAGAGAGAGAGAGAGAGAGAGAGAGAGAGAGAGAGAGAGAGAGAGGGAGAGAAATAGAGAGAGAGAGTGAGTGAGAGTATACCAGTCGTAGTGTATACCATTTGGCCCCCACACGTTGCTACGTTATTAAAGGTGTGGTTGTGCGGTGTGGTGGTGTTGAGCTGGACTGATCTGGTTCCAGAGGCGCGGGGGATGCAGGCGAGCGGGCGCCCCAGTCGATGAAGAACCAGTTCAACCCACTTTCTGGCGCAGTCCAGGACATGACGTCGCGAGGGGAGGGTGTGTTGTGTGGTTTGGAAGACACAGCAAGAGAGAGAGTGAGAGAGATGGTGCACACATAAAGGATGGAAGAGAGACAGGGTGTTATGAATACAATAAATATGTAAAATTAAAGAATGAGACAGAGTGGAACGGATAAATGAGATTTAAAAATAAAGGACGAGTGAGGTGAAAATAAAAAGAGGAACCCCTAAAAGTGCGTTTTGTCATGCACACATTCCAGGTGAGGTTGTGTGGGAAGAGAGAGAAAGAATCCTCGAATCTCAACTCAAAATTATATCACTTTTATTTAAGTACCAAAATTAGGCTAATCACCTCACCTTCGACTAAGTTCATTCCTATATATATATTTTTTTCTGTTCATGCATAAAACAATAGAAAAACCCATATGATCTTCACCTCGACTTGGCAGGAGGAGATAATGAGGGAATGCACACAAACACACACACACAGAGAGAGAGAGAGAGAGAGAGAGAAAGATAGCCATAAAATAGAACTCGGGGACAGAGAAGAGAGAAGGATAGTTGGAAGGCAATCACATGATTACTTCTCTGGCCAAATTTTCGGCAATTCTTGTTTGGTAGCAGTTTTAATTAATGCTTAATATATATAATTTCGGGACGGAGATCTCTGTGCGGAGTCAATTTAGAGAATATGAGAAGTGGAGTACAGTACAGTAATGGAGGGAATATTATAGATGTAGAAGGACAGGGGGAAAGGCGGTGATGAAGAACGAATGGTGGGGAAAGGAGGCATTGGATTATTGATGCTGATGATGGTGGTGGTGGTGGTGGTGGTAGTAGTGGATGATGATGATGACGATGGTGGTGGTGGTAGTAGTTGATGATGCTGATGATGATGATGGTGGTGGTGGTGGTGGTAGTAGTGGATGATGCTGATGATGATGGTGGTGGTGGTGGTGGTAGCAGTGGATGATGCTGATGATGATGATGGTGGTGGTGGTAGTAGTGGATGATGCTGATGATGATGATGGTGGTGGTGGTGGTAGCAGTGGATGATGATGATGAAGATGATGGTGGGGGTGGTGGTAGTAGTGGATGATGATGATTGAGAGAGGAGGAACTAAGTAGAGAGACAAGCAGTAATGAAGAGAATAATGCGAATGTTGTGATTCTGAGGAGGACCCGGGTGCTTCGTCCCTGGGGCTAGCTTTAGTGAGGGGGGGGGGGGGGGGCTACATTATGGCAACTTGGGGTACAGATGGAGAGTGGTGGAGGAAGGAACTTGGTGGAGAGAAGGAGAGTGGTGGAGAGAAGGTAAGTGGTGGAGAGAAGGAGAGTGGTGGAGGAAGGAGAGTGGTGGAGAGAAGGTGAGTGGTGGAGAGTAGGTGAGTGATGGAGAGGTTAGTGGTGGAGAGAAGGCCAGTGGTAGAGAGGAGAGTGGAGAAGGTGAGTGGTGGAGAGAAGGCCAGTGGTGGAGAGGAGAGTGGGAAAGAAGGTGAGTGGTGGAGAGGTGAGTGATGGAGAGAAGGTGAGTGGTGGAGATAAGGAGAGTGGTGGAGATAAGGAGAGTGGTGGAGAGAAGGTGAGTGGTGGAGAGAAGGCCAGTGGTGGAGAGGTGAGTGATGGAGAGAAGGTGAGTGGTGGAGAGAAAGTGAATGGTGGAGAGAAGGTGAGTGGTGGAGAGAAGGTGAGTGCTGGAGAGGTGAGTGCTGGAGAGAAGGCCAGTGGTGGAGAGAGGGAGAGTGGTGGAGGGAAGGAGAGTGGTGGAGAGAAGGCCAGTGGTGGAGAGAAGGAAAGAAGGAGAGGTCAGTGGTGGAGAGAAGGAAAGAAGGAGAGTGGTGGAGAGAAGGAAAGAAGGAGTGGTGGAGAGAAGGAAAGAAGGAGTGGTGGAGAGAAGGAGAGTGGTGGAGAGAGAGGAAGGGAACGGTAGAGGCAGGAGAGTAGTAAAGAAGAGACATGGCGGATAGAGTAAAACAGAGATAGAGGTGAAGACTGAAGAAGAGGATATTATAGATGTGGTTCCAGGAGGTTGCTGCAGTCCTATTAACATGATAGGTTTAGTGAGAGAAGAGTAATAATAATAATAATAATAAGTAATCACATTAGCACAACTTGAGGGAGAGAAAGGGAGATTGGTAGTGAGAAGAAGAGAACGCTAGAAAGAAATATATGCTTGTATTTATTCCCTTTCCAGCTAATCCTTGGACTCTCTGTAAATCAAACTCATACCCACTGTACTCGTTCGGCATCAAGCGCTGCGAAGGGAAAGAATTGCTTAAGAATATTAGCGATAACATTGTGGGGAGGAAAATATAAGGGTGAAGAGAAGAAGGCAGTGGTGGAGAAAAGAGGTGTTGGAGAGATATAGTGATGGAGAAAGGATATACAGTATATGCTTGTATAGGTAATAGAGAGAGAGGAACAATAAGTGAATAAAGAGGTATACAGAGTGAAGACTGGACTATGAAGACATTTGGTTGGCATGGAGTTGGTGCAAACCTGGCTGGGTAGCTTTAGTGAGGGGGGGGAGTGACCGCATTAAGGACAACTTGGAGGAGAAACAGAAAGAAAGCGGAGTCGGTGGAGAGAAAGAAACAATGCTACAGAGAACGAGATAATTGAAGTGGTGGAAAGAAGGAGGGAGTGGTGGAAATTAGAGGTGTTGGAGAAAACGGGATTGATAAAAAAGGAGGAAAGAAAATAAACATATAACGTGAAAACGATAATATTGTTAATATAGGTGTGGTTCCCATGAGGCTGGTACATTCCTCCCGGAGGGGTAGCTTTAGTGAGGGGGAGTGACCACATTAAGACTGTTAAGACTGCTTGGGGAAAGGGAAGAGGGGTGGAAAGAAGGGGAAACAAGGGAACAGTAGAGAGAAAATAATGGGGAGAAGGAAAGTGGTGGAGAGAAGGAGAGAAAAAGAGTGAAGAGGAGAGTTGTGGAGAGAAAAAGAGTGGTGGAAAGAAGGAGAGTAATGGAGAGGAGAGTGGTGGAGAAAAAAAGAGTGATGGAGAGAAGGAGAGTTGTGGAGAGAAAAAGAGTGAAGATGAGAGTGGTGGAGAGCAAAAGAGTGGTGGAGAGAAGGAGAGTGATGGAGAGGAGGAGAGTGGTGGAGAGAGGGGGAAGAAGGGAACAGTAGAGGTAGTTGGGTTAGTGGATAGAGAAAAGGTGTAGAGGCGATGGAGAGAGAAGACAAGAAGTAATACAGTAAGTGAAGCGAGGTAAACTGAAGGAGAACAAGGTAATATTAGAGGTATATATTTCTGGGGACGCTCCGGCATAGTCCTGGCGGGGTACGGTAACTTTAGGGAGAGGGGCAGTCACCACATTATGGGCAGGTTTTTGGCTTTTCTGGACCCCCTTCTCCCTCATGATTAGCCCCAATAGTTTTGAGATTATACGACGTTCACCCCATTAGTTTGGTGATTTAAAAAAGCGTTTCGTCCTATTTCTTTGTCAATAATACCTTTCATGCCAATTAGGTGAGGAGTTTTTCTTGGTTAGCGATAGCGAACTGCAACTTAGGAGGAACTGGCCTTCAGCCGGGAGATTTCTCTACCGAAAAATTTACAAATTGATCTCGAATGGGGTTTTTAGGGGAGTTTTTTAAAGCTTGTTAGCGGTCTAGGGAGCAAATTAACAAACTCCCATTTAAAACTGCTTGGAGGGGTGAAGGAAGAGACGGAGAGGGTGGGGCAGAGGAGAGGGGTGGAGAACGATGGACAGGCCTTCTTAACTCGAGTAAAGTTCTCTGGCAGTAGTATTAATTAAAAAATAGTTTGTAATTTAAGGGATTAACGAGAGGGCGATGTTCAAATGCAAAAACACTGAGGGGGATTAACGGAAAGAAAAAGGAGAGTGGTGGAGAAATAAAGGAGTGGTTGAAGTAATTATGAATTAAATACATACGTAGAGGAAAAAGTAAAGAATAAAGTAAATAATAAAATGTAAGAAGCAAATGGTAAGTAAATAATAAGTAAACAATATGTAAACAATAAGTAATAATAAGTGTAATCAGTAAATAAGGGTATGATTATGAGGTGTGGCAATCTCCTGATGGGGTAACTCTAGTGAGGGGGATCATTTGGCTCTAACCAATATCACACGAACGCTCTTTCCCTGAACTTTTCTCCCCAAAACTGGTCTGGAAGCTTAAGATGTAAACTATTTAAAACTAATTGTCACTTAGGTGTATTGATCTTCAGTATAGTTGCTAATAACAGTGCAAAATAGTCTCTAAATGTTGCCAAAATGAAGTTGCAAATAAAAAGTTGACGACAAAAGCTCTCGTGTGATACCCCCTTTAGGTAACTTGGTGGAGAAATGGAGGGAAGGAGAGAGAGAGAGAGAGAGGATAGTGTGAAGAGAGGTCACGGTGGAGATAGGTGAAAATGGAATAGACAGGTGACGAAAAATATATATTGCTGAGAATAATTAAGATGCAGCAAGAGTTGAGTGAATAAACAAGTATATACAAATAGTATATGATTGAGAGTGTTATGAAGTGTGGCAACATCCGGACGGCGTAACTTTGTGAGAGGGGACAGATTAGGCGTAGGAAAACATAGTCAATACATAGATAGAGATGGAAAGGTGGAGAAAGAGAAAGAAAGGTGGTAGAGGGATGGATTGAATAGAGTATAGATAGATATAGAAGAGTGGAGAGAGGGAGAGATAAAGTAACGGTGATAAATACAGATACAAACGGAAGTAGGGTTAAGGGGAGATTTCCACTTGAGGGACTTTTTTCTTGACCCCTTTCTCCCTCATGTCTAGCCCCATTGCTTTTGAGATTTTAAGACGTTTGCCCCATTAGTTTGGTGATTTTTAAGAATTTCCGCCCCATTCTGTCAATTTTAAGACCTTTCGTGCCATTTAGGTGTCGATTTTATCCTGGCGAGCGATAGCGAGCCTGTAATTTAAGAGTAATCGGCCTTCGGCCGGGACATTTTTCTACCGAAAAATGTACAAATTTATCTTGAAAGGGGGTCAAGGGGGTGAAATTTTAAGATTTCTAGAGGAGTAGGAAACAAACTAGAAACCTCCCCTTAAGAGAAAACATCCAAATAAACAGCAGGTGCGGCGTTGTGGGTGCTGTGAGGTGCTGCAATCTCCTGACGGGGTAGCTTTAGTGAGAGGGGGTGATTAAGCGTAGGTAGCTGGGTGGAGAGAAGGGGGGTGGTGAGGGGGAGGAAAATGGTAGAGAGAAAGAGGGAATAGGTGGAGAAAGGTGATAAAAGGTGAATAGAAACAGGAATTGTTGAGAATTAAGGAGGGTCACCGGCTTTTTTTATCTTTCTCTCCTTTTCTCTCTTTCCCTGGCTTGTACCCATTCGGCCCCATTCAGCCAACTGTTTTAAGACGTTTATCTCCATCCAGGTGTCGATTCCTTCCTGGTGAGCGATAGCGAGCCAGCATTGTATGGAGAAATCCGGCTTTGCCGTATACATTTTTCTATCGAAAAATTTACAAATTTAGCTTGCTGTCAAAACAAAAATATATATATGCTGGCTCGCTAACGCTCGCCAGGAAAATATTGACACCTGGATGGGGGTAAACGTCTTAAAACAGTAGGCTGAATGGGGCCGAATGGATACAAGCCAAAGAGAGAGGGAGAGAAAGAGAAAAAAAGCGAGGTGGGCTCCCTTAAGATGACAAACGGAAGCAGAGTGAAGATGAAAGTGTCAAGTTAATAGTAGATGTGATTCTGAGTGTGTCATGAAGTGTGGCAAGCTCCTGATGGGGTACCTTTAGTGAGAGGGGCATGCATGATTAGTGTCGTAGGTAGCTTGGTTTATGTGGAGAGAATAAACGGTGCGTAGAGATGGAAAGGTGGGGATAAGGAGAGAAAGGTGAAATGGGAGAGATATAGAAACGTGGAGAGAGGGAGAGATAAAGTAGCGGTTGTAAATACAGATAAACACGGATGTAGAGTGATGGGAAAACAACCAAATAAACAGCAAATGTGGTGTTGTGGGTTGGGTGCTGTGAGGTGCTGCAATCTCGTGATGGGGTAGCTTTAGTGAGAGGGGCATGATTAGTCGTTGGTGGTTTGGATTATGTGGAGAGAATATACGGTGGATGGAGATGCAGAGGTGGAGAGAAGGAGAGTAAGGTGGAGAGATAAATTACTTGTTGAAAATTAAGATGACAAACGGAAGTAGTGTGAAGCAGAAAGTGACAAGTAAATAGTTTATGTAATTCTGAGTGTTATGAGGTGCGGCCATCTCCTGACTGGGTAGCTTTAGTGAGAGGGTCAACATAAGGCGTGGGTAGCTTGGTAGAGAGAAGAGGGAGGAGGGTGGAGAAGGGGGAGGGGAAGATTAAGAGAATAGAGGGGGGGGGGGGGGGATTGGATAGAGAGAGGGAATATGTGGAGAGAGGGAGGGAAAAGGTCGTGAAAATAGTAAACAATACATTTTTTATTAATTTCACCACAACACCAATGAAGATAAGAAGATAATTATGATAAAAAAAGAATAGTCGTAGAGAATAATGAAATGTGGAGAGGATAAATCATACAGCATGGTGGATAAATGGTGAAGAAATACAGGAGTGGTGGAAATAACAGGTATATAAGAAAAAGGGTGTCTAGTGAAAATAAACAATACTTTGAAATACAGGAGTGGTGTGAAATATAAGATAAATAAGAAAGAATGGCGTAGAGTGAAAATAGAAAACCCTTGAAATAAACAGTAGATAGGAGAGTTGCTGTAAAAGTGTGGCAATTTCCTGACGGGATAATATATGGCATTAGGCACGGTCTACATAATATTATAGTATTTTAGATTAGGGCTTTAGTGAGAGGAGCGGTGTTCAGATGTAAACAGCTTGGTGGTGGTGGTGGAGGGAGGGAGAGAGAGAGAGAGGATGGAGAGACAGGGAGGAAAAGATAGAGAGAAAGAGAGAAAGAGAAGAACAAGATGGATGAAGGGTAACTGACACAACTAATGAGTGAACTAGTGAGCCGTGTCACAGTTATGATGGTGATAACGGAGAGATGTGATGTATTAACCACGGTATATGAGAGTGATGATGATGGTGGTGATGATGAAGGATGGTCATGAATAGAAATGGTGATGATGAAAGATGGCGATGAACAGAAATGGTGATGATGATGGAGGATGGTGATGAATAGTAATGGTGATGGGTAGAAATGGTGATGATGAAGGATGGTTATGATGGTGATGAATGATAATGGTGATAGCTGGACTCTAGTATTAAAAGGTGATGATGAAGGATGGTTATGATGGTGATGAATGATAATGGTGATAGCTGGACTCTAGTATTAAAAGGTGATGATGAAGGATGGTTATGATGGTGATGAATGATAATGGTGATAGCTGGACTCTAGTATTAAAAGGTGATGATGAAGGATGGTTATGATGGTGATGAATGATAATGGTGATAGCTGGACTAGTATTAAAAGGTGATGATGAAGGATGGTTATGATGGTGATGAATGATAATGGTGATAGCTGGACTCTAGTATTAAAAGGTGATGATGAAGGATGGTTATGATGGTGATGAATGATAATGGTGATAGCTGGACTCTAGTATTAAAAGGTGATAATGAAGGATGGTTATGATGGTGATGAATGATAATGGTGATAGCTGGACTCTAGTATTAAAAGGTGATGATGAAGAATGGTTATGATGGTGATGAATGATAATGGTGATAGCTGGACTCTAGTATTAAAAGGTGATGATGAAGGATGGTTATGATGGTGATGAATGATAATGGTGATAGCTGGACTCTAGTATTAAAAGGTGATGATGAAGGATGGTTATGATGGTGATGAATGATAATGGTGATAGCTGGACTCTAGTATTAAAAGGTGATGATGAAGGATGGTTATGATGGTGATGAATGATAATGGTGATAGCTGGACTCTAGTATTAAAAGGTGATGATGAAGGATGTTTATGATGGTGATGAATGATAATGGTGATAGCTGGACTCTAGTATTAAAAGGTGATGATGAAGGATGGTTATGATGGTGATGAATGATAATGGTGATAGCTGGACTCTAGTATTAAAAGGTGATGATGAAGGATGGTTATGATGGTGATGAATGATAATGGTGATAGCTGGACTCTAGTATTAAAAGGTGATGATGAAGGATGGTTATGATGGTGATGAATGATAATGGTGATAGCTGGACTCTAGTATTAAAAGGTGATGATGAAGGATGGTTATGATGGTGATGAATGATAATGGTGATAGCTGGACTCTAGTATTAAAAGGTGATGATGAAGGATGGTTATGATGGTGATGAATGATAATGGTGATAGCTGGACTCTAGTATGAAGGATGGTTATGATGGTGATGAATGATAATGGTGATAGCTGGACTCTAGTATGAAGGATGGTTATGATGGTGATGAATGATAATGGTGATAGCTGGACTCTAGTATGAAGGATGGTTATGATGGTGATGAATGATAATGGTGATAGCTGGACTCTAGTATGAAGGATGGTTATGATGGTGATGAATGATAATGGTGATAGCTGGACTCTAGTATGAAGGATGGTTATGATGGTGATGAATGATAATGGTGATAGCTGGACTCTAGTATTAAAAGGGGTAAATTCTGGACCCACATTTCCTTTATGTTTAGCCCCATTAGTTTTGAGATTTTAAGCCATTCGTCCCATTTAGTTTGGCGATGTTAAGACCCTTCGTGCTATTTAGGTGTCGATTGTTTTCCTGGCAAGCGATAGCGAGCCTGCAATTTAAGAGGAACCTAACAAAAAATGCACAAATATAATTCGAAGGGGGGGGGGGATTATTTTTAAGCTCGATGGAGGTCTTGAGAGGAAACGAAAAAATGATAAATAAATAATGAATAAATAAAATAGATAAATTAATAATAATCTCCCTTTAACCCATGTAGTACCGGTGACATCCCTTTAACCCATGTAGTACCGGTGACATCCCTTTAACCCATGTAGTACCGGTGACATCCCTTTAACCCATGTAGTACCGGTGACATCCCTTTAACCCATGTAGTACCGGTGACATCCCTTTAACCCATGTAGTACCGGTGACATCCCTTTAACCCATGTAGTACCGGTGACATCCCTTTAACCCATGTAGTACCGGTGACATCCCTTTAACCCATGTAGTACCGGTGACATCCCTTTAACCCATGTAGTACCGGTGACATCCCTTTAACCCATGTAGTACCGGTGACATCCCTTTAACCCATGTAGTACCGGTGACATCCCTTTAACCCATGTAGTACCGGTGACATCCCTTTAACCCATGTAGTACCGGTGACATCCCTTTCACATGACTCTGGCAACTATTAAGGGGGGTGACCTGTTTTTTGTTCTGTCCTTTTCTATCTTTCTCTGGCTTGTATCCATTTGGCCCCATTCAGCCTACTGTTTTAAGACGTTTATCCCCATCCAGGTGTCAATTTTTTACTGGTGAGCGGTAGCGAGCCAGCATATTTTTTATTTTTGTTTGACAGCAGGCTAAATTTGTACAGTTTTCGATAGAAAAATTTCTCCGGCGAAGCCGGATTTCTTCATATAATGCTAGCTCGCTATCGCTCGCCAGGAAGAAATCGACACCTAGATGGGGATAAACGTCTTAAAATAGTCGGCTAAATGGGGCCGAATGGATACAAGCCAGAGAAAGAGAGAAAAGGAGAACAATAAAAAAGCAGGTCACCCCCCCTTAAGACGATTTTATTGAGCTTAGGAAGGACGTCTACCCATTAAAAGGTTACAGACTATATCTATCTCAATTAATCCTTTTAGCTACCATATATACCCTTCTTAATTAATCCTTTTAGCTACCATATATACCCTTCTTAATTAATCCTTTTAGCTACCATATATACCCTTCTTAATTAATCCTTTTAGCTACCATATATACCCTTCTTAATTAATCCTTTTAGCTACCATATATACCCTTCTTAATTAATCCTTTTAGCTACCATATATACCCTTCTTAATTAATCCTTTTAGCTACCATATATACCCTTCTTAATTAAAAAAAGCTTCATAAAATCGTCTAAATGTAGCTATAGAATAAAATGTAAAAGAACGTCGGCGGTACAGAAAGGGTTAATGGGGGGTGACCTGCTTTTTGTTATTTATGTCCTTTTCTCTCTTTCTCTGACTTGTATCCATTCGGCCCCATTCAGCCAACTGTTTAAAGACGTTTATCCCCATCTAGGTGTCGATTTCTTCCTGGCGAGCGATAGCGAGCCAGCATTATATGAAGAAATCCGGCTTCGCCGGAGACATTTTTCTATCGAAAAATGTACAAATTTAGCCTGCTGTCAAACAAAAATAAAAAATATGCTGGCTCGCTACCGCTCACCAGTAAAAAAATGACACCTGGATGGGGATAAACGTCTTAAAACAGTAGGCTGAATGGGGCCAAATGGATACAAGCCAGAGAAAGATAGAAAAGGACAGAACAAAAACAGGTCACCCCCCTTAAAGTCCCATTGACTACGACGAACTGGGCTTCCGAATTCCACACTATTCGAATTTAAACATATTGAATATCTGACTGTATAGTACTATATTACACTAATATCTGACTGTATAGTACTATATTACACTAATATCTGACTGTATAGTACTATATTACACTAATATCTGACTGTATAGTACTATATTACACTAATATCTGACTGTATAGTACTATATTACACTAATATCTGACTGTATAGTACTATATTACACTAATATCTGACTGTATAGTACTATATTACACTAATATCTGACTGTATAGTACTATATTACACTAATATCTGACTGTATAGTACTATATTACACTAATATCTGACTGTATAGTACTATATTACACTAATATCTGACTGTATAGTACTATATTACACTAATATCTGACTGTATAGTACTATATTACACTAATATCTGACTGTATAGTACTATATTACACTAATAGAATACCTTGCATCAAGTATACCTAGTTGATATATAATTACCCTTATGACGTCATCGATGGGTATTCAATTATGCATCATAAATTTCAAGACTAATGGGGCTAAACATAAGGGACAATGGGATCCAGAACTCTCCTCCCCCCATCCTCCCCCCAAAAAATAATTATATATATAAATAAATAAATAACAAAATAAAATAAATAAATATATAATAACTTAGTATATTTCCTGATACCTGAGCAAAACAGTCCGACAATGTTATCAATTTAAAGTTGCCTAGTAAATGTTGCCGAAGAAGGGTTTGTGCTGGCAACATGTCAATAGTATTGTATATTAGTATTGTCCGGGTAGATAGATACACTGCTAAATATTATGACAGAGAGAGAGAGAGAGTGAGTGCGTGTGAGAAGAAAAACAAGTATGTGTGTGAGTGAGCGAGTGAATGAATGAGTGTGTGAGAGAGACAGAGAGTGTGTGTGGAGGCCAGTGAACTCTGTCTATACTACTATATAACATCCCTGGCACTCTTCTGTCCCACACAGATGGCACTGGGACGAAACTTATATGGCACTGGTGATGGTCGCTATACGCTACCAAAGCAATCATAATTATGATTAGGGAAACATGATTATGATCGAACAGGGTGACCGATAGAGTCGCCAATCGGTATATTGATTCTCATATCTGATTAGTCAAATGGGTTTACGAAAACAATATTCAATATGATTGTATTTGTTATGGTTTTGATAATACCGCTAATATCGGGATATCGGATTATTTATAACTACTTGATATACTGTAATGGAGGCTGTAATTGTATGAAATATAACTTTATATGAATATTTACCAGACTAATGAATATATAATGTTGAAATATAAAAAGATTGTCACGACATGGACTGAAGGGTTTGTACAATTGTTGCTCACCACCTTCAGTAGCGTTTGTGTATGAGGACTTGAGGATCTCTCTCTATATATATACTTTTTCTCACAAGACCTCTATCAAGCTTTAAAAAAAAAAAAAAAAAAAAAAAAAAAACCCGAGACCCCACTTCCAGATAAATTTGTAAATTTTTCGGTAGACAAAATGTCCCAGCCAAAGGCCAGTTCCTCCTAAATTACAGGCTCACTATCGCTCGCCAGCAAATAATCGACACCTAAATGGCATGGAAGGTCTTATTACTGTTAAAGAAATGATGCAAAACGTCTTAAAATCTCAAAACTAGTGGGGTTAAAGATGAGAGAGAAGGGGGTCCAGAAAAAAAAATGAAACCTCCCCTTCATGTATTATCAGTCGAGAATAACACGCCTCCTTTAAACATAGTAAAAGCTTTCCCTACGACCTTTCCTGACCCAGATTGACCCTTATCGTTTATCTGTATAAGGGTCAATGTGGGTCGGGAAAGGTCGCCTCCTTTACTATACCATTATCTCATTGGCTTCATAACCACAGTTGTTCGTAATCACTATCGGGTCGAGAGTAGTATGGTGAATGAGAATATTGCCCTCTTATTACGATCACGCAATTATGATTAGTCCTAGTCAATTCTGAAGCTATGACTTTCACTAGAACTGCAATGATTGTATGATCGATCCGAATGAACAACCCCGTGGTACTTGGATGGCATTAAGTATGGCATTGTTGTTTTGCTTTCCCTCTCCCTCTCTCTGAGTTGCATCCATTCGGCCCCATTCAGACGTTTATCCCCATCCAGGTGTCGATTTTTCCGCGAGCCAGCATATTTTATAAAATGTCTTTGACAGCATGCTAAATTTCTACATTTTTCAATAAAAAAAATCTCCGGCGAAGCCGGATTTTTCCACACAATGCTGGCTCGCTATCGCTCGCCAGGAAGAAATCGACACCTGGATGGGGATAAAAGTCTTAAAACAGTAGGCTGAATGGGGCCGAATGGATACAAGCAAGAGAAAGAGAGAAAATGAGATAAAACAAGGTCAGCCCCTTTAATATGACATTGGGGTGGCATATATGGCACTTATACGATACAGGGATGGTATATTTATTACACCGGTGGCACTTAGATGACACTATGATGGCACTTCTAACACTGGGATGACACTTATGTAGTCTATAGGTCTTCCTGTATAACTGCCATAGCCTGGCTGACCCAAGGCCTTGACCTGTGTGACTGGGGGACCTTAGGGACTAGAGTGCGTTACATTGCTGCACTCTCCCATATCCACACAACTCATCGAAGACCTTTAAAACCTTCTAAAACTACTATTGTTTTCGTTCAGGCTATCACCAGATTTTTGTTTTTTTTTCATATTTAGATGAACCTTTAAAGATAATTGGGTATAAAACAATAGTTGGTTATAATATACGCTAGTGCATATCCAAATTTGTTAAATAATTTTTTTTTTTTTTTTACAATATAATATCTGAAGGCCACGCAATACCCCGACACAACTCTGGTAATAACGACACCCTATGATTGAATGCTTTATGACGTGTTAGGAGACACCACCATTATACTTCAAGGTCGTTCTTCTTTTTGCAAGCTAACCATGTTCTCGCTCTTATTTTTCCTGTAGATTATTAATTTTATTTTTGTTATTACTAGAGGGTATTTTCTTTCTTGTGAATTAATGAATTTTTATTTATTTGTTTGTTTATTAATTAATGTGTTATACAAAAATCTAGTTTCCTCCCTAGACCTGCATCAAGTTTTAAAAATTGCTCCCGTTGAGATAAATTTGTGCATTTTTTTTTTTTTTTTGTAAAAACTGCCCAGGCCGAAGGCTGATTCCTCCTAAATTGCACGCTTGCTATCATTTGCCAGGAAAAGATCGACACCTAAATGGCAAGAAAGGTCTTAAAATTGTCAAATTAATGGGGCGAATATCTTAAAATCTCAAAACTAATCTACCAAATTAAGCTATATTATGAGGTTGATATATCAGGAATTACGAAACTTACAATCATGTTGATAATACCATCGTCTTATGGACACATGGTTCTATTTAATTGAAGTATTTTGAAATGTAGAAAACTATGGAAATTAATTAGTATACCGTCTAATATAAGAAGTGAGTAAACTATTGTTGTGCGTAATTCGTCTTATACGCGTCATTGTTCAAGTAAGGTACTTTGCATTGTAACTTATACGCGTCATTGTTAAGTAAGGTACTTTGCATTGTAACTTTTAAAATACCAGTAGATTCTACCACCTCCTCTCCGCTTAAGGGGGGTCACCTGCTTTTGTTTGTATCTTTCTCTCCTTTTCTCTCTTTCCCTGGATTGTATCCATTCGGAACCATTCAGCCAACTGTTTTAAGACGTTTATCCTCATCCAGGTGTCGATTTCTTCCTGGCGACCGACAGTGAGCCAGCATTGTATGGAGAAATCCGGCTTCGCCGGAAACATATTTGTATCGAAAAATTTACAAATTTAGCTTGCTGTCAAAACATAAATATATATATGCTGGGGAAAATATTGACACCTGGATGGGGGTAAACGTCTTAAAACAGTAGGCTGAATGGGGCCGAATGGATACAAGCCAAAGAGAGGGAGAGAAAGAGAAAATAACCCGAGGTGGGCTCCCTTACTGGGCTATTTCAAAGGCAATGTATATATTGGTTAAGAATATAGTGTTTGTTAAATAAATCTATCCATGCCACTGATTTGCTTGCCAACTCCTACGCTACAAAGACATGTGAGTTGACAATGTCCGCCAGGTGGGTATCCGAATCCTGCGCCACCCTGTATTTTGTTACTTGAGTGGGGTCGCCTGCTTTTTTGCTCGCTCTTTCTCTGGCTTGTATCCATTCGACCCCATTTAGCCTACTGTTTTAAAACGTTCATCCCCATCAAGGTGTCTATTTTTTCCTGGCGAGCGGTAGCGAGCCAACATATATATTTTTAAACGTTTTTGAAAGCAGGTTAATTTTGTATATTTTTCGATAGAAAAATGTTTCCGGCGAAGCCGGATATCTCCATATAATATTGGCTCGCTATCGCTCGCCAAGAAAAACTCGACACCTGGATGGGGATAAACGTCTTAAAAAAGTAGGCTGAATGGGTCCATGGCTAAAACAACGCTTTTTCATGTTAGTTTTCTTGTATTCCTTCTTCATTCCAGTCTTCAAACAAAATTGCTCCGGTTTGACATTTCTCTCCTGCTTAGGTTAAACCGAGTGTAAAGTTCTCGCTGGATACAAGATGAACTTATAAATATGATTTCAAGTAAATATGTAAACCTTTGATACAGTGTTCAGAGTATCATTAAGCGATTTTTCTGGAAACTGCAAGAGTCCAAATTGAGCTTGTCTGTAACCCTCAGGTTTTCTGAAGGTCCTTTCTTCAGCTGAATGAAACCGTACGTTAGTCAGACATTACGTTAACATGGTTCATCGGATTTAACACTATTTGGTCCAACATTTTTTTTTTTTCTTTTTTTTATATAGTTTAATTAGTACTAAGGAGCTTGCTTGTTTTTGCCATTTTCGAGCTAGCCTCTGTATTTTAGTTTGTCCCCTCGGCTAAAAAGAAAAAAAAAAAAAATGCCCATCCAGACCCCATTCAAGCTAAATTTGATTTTTTTTTATAATAGAAAATTGTCCCAGTTGTTTTAAATTACACCTGACACCTGAATTGGGTAAAGCGTCTTATTATCGCCAAACTAATGGGGTGAAACGTCTTAAAATCTCCGAGTTAATGGAGCGAAACAGAGGAGGTCCAAAAAGGCCTCCCTCGGCCTAAATAAGGTTAATACGTAATTTGGCAAATACGAATGAGAAATACAAAATACAGTAATCTAAGAGAGGCATCTAAATCAGCATAAATATGTGGCATATTTGTTCTGCATTGCCTACTTAAAAAATAATAGACTGTGCCTGGAAATAGAAATGTCGCCCAGAAATAGAATATAAATATAATATAAATAGAAGAGAAATGTGGCACAGAAATAGAATATAAATATAATATAAATAGAAGAGAAATGTGGCACAGAAATAAAATAGAAATATAATAGATATATAATAGAAATGTGGCCATAAATATAATAGAAATATATTAGAAATATAATAGATATATAATAGATATATAATAGAAATGTGGCCATAAATATAATAGAAATATATTAGAAATATAATAGATATATAATAGAAATGTGGCCATAAATATAATAGAAATATGGATAGACATGGTAGATGGGTATGTGAAATGTTTAAACCACAAATACAAATAGACAGAACCAAATCATAGTGTGGAGAGTAAACACCCACCCACACATAGTGGAGCTAAATGGAGAGGTACACATGGGGGGGAGGGGGTAGGTTGGCTAGACGGAGAGAATAGGAATATACACACACTAGCCCATGTGACTACTCTCTCTCTCTCTCTCTCTCTCTCTGAGGAAACACAAATAAAGCTATAGGAGAAGATGGCAGCGACACATACTATTAAGAGAGAGAGAGAGAGAGCAGTACAGTATACATAATCCATGAATGGAAATTATTGCGCATTTTGTATCAGTTCTTCTCTCAGAAGTTGCAAATAGAATTTCAGTAAAGCAGTTTAAGAAGAGGGTAGATTGTAGTTTTACGATTTGCAATGAGCGTATTGCAGTAGGCTATGCAACCCTTATTGATCAATATAGAATATATCCCTGACATAGGCCTATACCTCAAGGACTTTGTGATACTACCTATTCATTATTTCCTTGTAACTATCATTCTATCTATCTTCCTCATAAGAAACCCATGCGACTAAAATTGACTCTCCTACTTTATGAGTAGGTATATCTGTATAACTTATAGTCCATTCATTATAGGTATGCCAGAAATCGTGAATTCTCAAAAAGTGCAAGAGTAAATGGGCTATAAGATTCCACACCTATTCCCTGGCTAACTCTTTCCAAATGGTAGAAAATTAATATTAGCTCGATTACTCTAGTCGTCTTTGAGTTATGGAGGTTAGTGGTCAGGATGTCTGACCTACCTATAATGAACAGGGTATAGTCTCTCTCGTTACAATATAAGGGGTGGCAAATAACTCGATTATATTATACAGTCTGTCTATCTAGGTGCGTGTTTCTGTCTATCTCTTTCCGTCTATTTATATACGTGTTTCTGTCTATATCTTTCCGTCTAT